>JAWLRI010000700.1:3378339-3417551 GCA_034781795.1 Crypturellus tataupa | reverse complement strand
GGTGTCAGCTACTCCTCCCAGCTTCGTATCATCTGCAAACTTGCTGAGGGAGCACTCTGTGCCTTCATCCAGGTCATCATCTACTTTCATCATCTGCTTTTGTCTTAAAAGTTGTGGTTCTTAACATGATAATACTTAGCTTTAAGACAGCATTTGTAGAAAGGTGGAGACTGCAGATCGGCCAGATGAATATCTTTGCAAATAGCATGACAAACTTGTGTCTTTTGCTGTCAGGACCCAAGCAAGCTGAAGTATTTGTCTGAAGTCTGAAATGTCCTTGCATGAGCTACAGTGATGGCTGTCATGTGCAGAGATGCATCATAAGGAAAAGATGTCAGTTAATACAGAATGTGTCATTTCTTTAGATAGGGCATATTTCAAGTGAATTGTGTTAGTGTAAACCACTGCAAGTCTGACAGTCTGTAGACTGCATCAGTCATTACAAGCATCATGCATCTATTAAAATTAAAACAAACACTTAGATCATAGATTGAGAAACCCTCCTAAGCCATTTGCAAGTGAATATTTATTTTATTTCACATCTAATCCATTTTAAATCAATACCACATAACAATGATGATGATAATTTGTAGTTCTTTTTGAAGAACATATGGGAGACTGCAAGACATGGGTTAAGGTATGTTGTATTATTTGAAATAAAAATGTTCTCTTCTTCTGTTAAATCAAAAGCATTAAACGTAAATCTGCTCTCAGATTTGCATAGCAACTATTCATCAATACTCTGCATCATCAGGAACTGCATGAGGGAACGGAGCACAGCATGAGAATCAAAATCCTCTCAACAGATTTAAGCTTGAATTAAGCCATACCTGTCAAAAGACCATATGTTTTCTATAAAGTTTCTGAAGTTCTACAGCATGGATCCAATAGGGAAAATAATGTTTCAGGGAAATTTTGACACTTCTTACAAACAGAGTGCTTATTTTCATTGTTTCTAGATTGTAGCTGCTCTGAATATGTAGCCTACGTATTTACCTATTTTAGCAAGGCTTTCTGTTCTCCTGACTGATTCCTGTCTGCTCTCTTCATTACCTCATGTCTTAAGAGTCCTAGCAGCTCTTTGCCAGTGCAGTTTGTGGCATCTTTTTGCTTCTTGCTTTCCAAGCTGCATCTTTCTCCAAGGTTGTTTTTCTCATTTTTTCCAATCTGTTATGAGGCAAAAATGACCACAGATGGATGGGAAGTGACTTCAGGTGGAAGTATAGACTTAAATATATATTTATATATATAAAATTATTTAAAATGGATAGTATAAAACAAGATGGAGAAGGATTTGAAAACATGGATTTACTCAGAGAAGGTGACTAATGATTTGCTTTCAACTTGCTGTTACCAAACCACTCTGGAATTTCTTGGCTTGCAGCATCCATATTGCTCATATTTAAATTAATTCACTTAAACTCTCATTAACACAATCTTTTTAGCTTTCTTATATCCTAGGATGTTTTTGAAGAGTGAAATATTTGACCAGCATATAACAATTATGTCTTTTACGGAGATTATGCAGGTTTTCCTTGTATTTGTTTCAGTAGGAGAAATGAGACTCAGTGAGCCTCCTTGAAATCCAGGCAATGGACATTTCATATGTGAGTAGAAAAGGCCTTTCCTATGCTGGAAAGATTGTCTGATCTGTTGTCTTTTTTGTCTTCTCAGAAATACCTTTCTCATTATGGTTCATCCATCAGTCTGTCCATATCTTACAAGAATTTGTCCATTAAAAATAATGTCTGAATGCAGCTTAATGGCATGTTATGATTTTAGCCTGTTCAACTACTTATTTTTATTACAGAGACATTGACTGTTGCAAGAGTAATAAACATATCCTAAATGGCAAGATCAGATCATCAGCTGCAATTGTTATGACTCTGATATTTTATCTACTTATCACTCTGCTGTCTAAAAACCTATTCAACTAGGAGTATTTTTAATGTGCTAATTCTCTTAGTAGCTTTAAATGACTGCCCTATCTTTTAAAAATCAAACTTAATTCTCCCTCGGCTAAAGAATTTTATCTCCGGAACAGTCTGATCTGAATACAGCATGGTAATATTCAACACAGAAATGACTGCAGAAAGTCTTCTATCTACTAGCCTCCCAGAGTGAAAAATGTTGCCTTTATGTAGCTTCGGAGTAGAAAGTCTCAGATGCCCAGTAGGGTCATGTAGCTTTCATGTTGTGGTCTAATAAGAGTCTGAAAAATATTATCAGGTTGTTTGTTTTTAACAGGAAAACACAAGTTTTTTAAAGAAATATCTTAAGCATATCTATCTTCTGTATTTATTTTCAAAGCTCTTTCCAGTTAGAAAAGCCTAATAGTTTTCATAAGACGTGTTCTCTCTAAAATTATCCCACATTTTAGAACTTTTTTTTAACTTTTATTTTATTCAAAATCCAAAATAGTATAATATGAGGATTTTAATGCTTCCTGGGACTGTCTGCAAAATTCCTTTATTGGTAATGTACCACTCACACAATTATAGTGATGAGATCTTTCACCAAACTTTTGTTTTAGCCTTGAGATTATATGTATGTTACATACATATATGTAAATCATCCTGAATTAAGTATTTCCATATATTTGTTTTTGATAATGCCCATATATATATAATCTACTGCACATTAACTAAACTGTTCTCTGAAATAAATGTTTTCTCAGTAGCTTTACAGATCATCATGTAAAATCTGAGTGCTTTACAAAGTGTTCATATTAACGACACTACAGAAGATGAACATGCTAACTTTATAGGCAGGTGACGGTGCAGAAAATTGAATTCTGTCAGATTTATGTCCTGATCTGGGGTTCCTAGGATCTGAATTTTGATATTTTAGCTTATATTAAATTTCTTCACACTGAATTCAAGGTCATGAGTGACAAGAATTCAGAAAAATTAGGGCTGATGGTCCAAGTAATTTGGAAACATTTCCAAAATGAAGTAAATTCTTGCTTCCTTCTCTGAACAATATCTGTTCATTCACTGAGTGAAGTATAAGGGCTAGGGAAGGAAGCAGCACCTCTCTAACAATCTTCTTTCCCCTAGAAAAAGTAGATAGGAAAGCAGCAGATGATGAAGCTTCTGTAAAGGAAGCTTTTGGAAGCTGGAACAGATGGCGCTCATATCCTCCTCTTTTATTTTACTATGGAAGTAAGGAAAATAAAAGTAGATTCAAATAAAACTGGAGGTGCCTTTTTGGGAGGGGAAATGGGGAGAAGGGAAGATAGCAAGGAAGATAAGAATAAGGCTGAACTCTTCTGCAGCTGAAAAATTTAAAATATTGTTTTAAGAATCATTCCCCTCATTATGAGGAATGGTGACCAAACCACAGACTGACATTTCAATACGAGCTTATTAATTAATTAATAATCCTGTATTAATTTCCCTTTTACAAACTTAGTATTCAAAAAGTGAGAGTTCAGTGACAACATGCCTTTCTTTTTGCCTTTCTTTTTGCTTTTGAGAAAGGAGTCTTTTGTCTGAGCTGTCACTGCAACAAAGTTTATTCTGTATTTATTAGGATGCACATTCAGTCACTTTTCATTTTTTTTTTCCCAATGTTCATTAGCATTTTAAAGGTTTTTGTATACTTACTTCCCCACTGCTATGTAATTACAGCTTATAAGAAATTATCACTTAAATTTCATTGGTTACTGTGGCTTTTTGTAGTCTAAAAGGTAAATCTGGAAACAGATTTATGCTGTTAATTTCACCTATCTTAGTCATAATAAAAGTAAATCTTATTGGTAAGGTCTTGGTCTTGTTGACCCTACTCAACAAGATGCCTTGTTTTGTCAAAGAAAGATAGGTAATGGACAGAATAGTTTGGCCTATCACTTGCACCTCAGTACGAGCGTGACAGGAATCTCTCCCCACTGACTAATAGAGACATTCTAGAGAAGTAGCTCTGACCTGCTTTACAAGCAAATACTTGTTGTGACGGTCCACCCAGAAAATTGTTCCACATGCATGCCTTGGAGAACTACCATGTCACTACACTGAGAACGTGTATTTCCATGATGATAATGGTTGCAGTAATATTCTTACAAGTCTTGATCTTTTTAAAAAAACTAAGAAACATGAATTTTAATAACCTTAATGACTTGGAGAAACCAATCTCAATTCTTAACTCTTTTTCTAATGTCCCTTGCACACAATAGTTATTTTGTCCTTGAGATTCAAATTCAGCTCTGAACCTATAAAATTCCTTGTAAAGTTTTAAAACCTTTTCTAGATTTTGGTCTTATAGATGTACATTGTCCATTGGAGAAGATAAATCCATTTTTTTCCCTGTAAGTTCATTCTTATCTAAAGGAATTCCTCTTGCATTCTTTCATACTTTCTGCTTATATGCCACATATTATGTGTTACTTCCCTGCTTGCATGCCAGGCATCATCCTCTACTTGGAAAATCATGAATAAGAAATCTGAATCCTCTTATTATCAAGAAAGAATAGAACGTGACTTATAAAAAGAAAAAAAGTGATTGATTCTACTGTAACTTTTTTTTTATCCTTTAAATCAGTAGCTTTTTAATAACTAGTGATTATCTAACTGAGTATCCATCCTGTTATCCTGCCTGTGGAAGTCATGAGGATAAGAACATAATTTAAACATTTTTCTGAGAAGCATGAGCATAAGAAGGCCTCACTGTAATTTAATTACAAATTTGTCTCTGAACCAGAGTAAGTTACAGGAATAATAGCAAGAATGCTTTTGAAAGCAGGAGATGGTGCAAAAATACCATTATTTGAATCTTATTACAAGCTCTTTGTGACTCCTTCTACTCATCATTTGATTGAGTTTGATTCATTTGTGCCCCATAGCTCAGCTACTTGTGATGTGCAAATAGTCTTACTCTCACTATGATGGAGAAGACTCCTTTAAGGACTTTCTTCTGACCTACTTCACACAATTTTCCCTTACTTGCACTGGCTTCTCTTCATATAAGCCAATAAGGAATTTTGTATATTTATTTTTGTGTGTACCCCACACAAAAATGTCCAGAGGTGATATCTCATAACCATATAATCCACAGAAATCAATTTGTAACAGTTTAGCTAAATTCTTTTTTTTTTTTTTTTTTTTGGAAGTTCTCCCAGGTCTATTGGCTTAGTTCCCTCTAAGCAATCCCAAACAAAGGTTCAGTTCTAATAGTAAATGTTTTCATATTTAAAATTTGATACAACAGGAAAAAAGCTGAACCATGTTCATTACCGTATCATTTTGAGAAGCAGTTCCAAAGAATCATTTTTTAAAGTCTTTTTGTTTTCAAATAAGCAAATCTATATATTTGTTAAATTATAGCACATGGCCTTTATGACCCTGTAATAATGCAGACATCAGGGCCTGATTCAAGCATAGCACCACTTACACTTGTATAAAAAATAAAATCTAATGTTAGCTTACTTCATTCTGCTTAGGGAAAACATGTTTCAGTCCTAGGAAATGACACAAAACAGATTCATTACTCTTTTGTCTAATGAATAAGTTGTATTGTTTTCAAAGTTAGAGTTAAATCATTCTCTTACCATTCTGCCCTGTAGTCATGAGAAGGGCTTCTAACTTTGTAAGATTAGATCTTGTTGACTTGAGCTCCAGGTCTTCTCTGGTTTATAAAAATTACCATATCTTCAGTTCCCTATATATCTTTACCTTGAGCATATATTTAAAGCTAAATGTATGAGAAAATTCCTAAAATTATTTCCTAAAATATTCCTATGATAAAAGTCTTTCCTAAAATAAGGAGGCACAAACGTGTTTATAGAGTGCTTTTTTTTTTTTTTAGATTCAGCTTGGAATTGACATGTATTTTGCAGAGCTTCTGCTCAGACCTAGACCTCAAATTAATAATTAGGCCCCAAATGGACCATTTTCCTCAAATATTGGGTGGCAATATATATTCATACAGGAAAGGGAGAATGCTAAATGAAGAAAAGAGATAATCATCATGGAGATGTCTGCTCCTATTGAAGCCAGAGATTAAACTGTCAGCTTTAGAGGGTATGGTTCTCTCTTGCCAATACTTTTAAAAATGCAGTTTAAACAGTGAATGTCCATTCTGATTTTTAAGCAGGAATAGTAAAAAGTTGTAATGTTTTCAAGAATACTAGCCTGTGGGCAGCAAAATCTTGAGAGAGACTCCTAGACTCACATGCTAGATCACCATATGACACTGCATTTGTTTCTCCCATATACATTTATATTCCTTGTTAGATGTGAGCACAATGATTTCACTGTCTAATGAATTTTGTTTCACTGCTTTTATATACCAATTATATAGTTCTTATATGAAACATTTTCTGATGTGACACAAGAGCTTTTCCACTTACTGAAGATTAATCTCCTTGTACAATGAAAAGCAATTGCTGTCTTTAAAACAATGATCTCTTGTACTGAAGAAAATGTAATGAATGTAGTTCTGACTTAATCAAAAGTAAGTAGCTATATTTAATTTTTTTAAGACTTACTTAGACATTACTTAAAATGTATTACTTTACTCTCTGACCAAAAACCAGATTTTGCCATGCAAAAATATGTTTTTCACCACCTGTTTTTCAGCATATATATTGTCACATTTTGTAAGTCCATTGGATTTTGTAGCCACTTATAAATTATTATAGTTTCTATCTTCTATGCTACTACATGAGAGAGAGAGAAAAAAAAGCTGTTTTCTTTGGCTCTAAAAATACACAGAAATATTTCTCATCACTTAGATTTCGACTAATGCATTTTGTATGTGACCATGACCTCCTCTTGACCTTCTAACATGTATAAGCTTTACAAGCTTACAAACTTTCTACAAGCTTTAGGGGCTCACGTACTCTCCCAGAGCAAAGAAAAAGTTAAGAGCTTTGTGAAACCATTTAAGAAAAGTGGTTTTTTTTCTTTCTTTTTTTTTTTTTTTCTTGAGAGAAACACTCTGGAAAGGGCAGATGATACTTAATTAAACACAAATGATTTAATTCACGCTTATTCTTCTATGTTTGATTGGCTTGTGCCGCTGCATATATCACGAGTGATGAGCTGTGCATGCCCTAATGGAGGGTGAAGGCATCTTGACCCTTTCATTTCTTGGTTTTCTCTTGATGATGATGAACTGCTTTTTGGATCGACCCGTCAGACCTCCTAGGAGTCACCAGTTATTACGGAGTTATGCCTTAGCCTTGCAGTTTTTCTTAATTCAGCCTCTGTACATTCTAGGCGAGCGTGCTGCCCATCTGCACTTCCTTCCTTTTGGCACGCTTGCACCACAGTCTACCTTGCAGGCAAGAGCAGGGGCCAGACACGGTGGCTGTCACTTCACTGCCACACTCACCTGCACCAGGGCCTCGCTGCGGTGCCAGCCCTCCACAGCGCGTGTAGCTACGTGTTGCTCTGCCCCTTAGTGCTGCTGGCTCTGTTACCAGCAAGACTCTTCTGTTAACCTGCTGCTGTTCCTCCTTAGGCTCCATTGCTCCCTCAGGGCCTCCTTCAGCACCATGGCTCCCTCTGGCCTGGGCTGTCCTGGCCAAGGCAGCTTGGACACGAGGCGACCGTGGGGCCGGCTACTGGGAAAGCCCTGCCAGATGCCTGTTCTGTTTTAAGTTTATTCAATGCAAATGCCTATTCGTTGCTATCAAACTTTTGTATACGTCTGCTAGTCCAGGCCATCTGTGTGCACGCTGGTTTGCAATCTTAAAATAACTACTATAAGTCTGGAGAACCGTGGCTTTCCAAAACAAATTCCAGAACACCATGATATCAAAGGAAAACAAATAATAATTAAGTGAATTATTATTTCCTGCTGAGCAATCATTGTGGCATTATCACATAATAAAGTCATCTGAATGCAATGAGAGAAAACAAAATTAAGGGAGAAATCAAGCCAGTACACTTGACTGAAATCCATTTGGATTGAAACAAAAACAAGAAAGAGTGATGGTGGTTATCAATAACAGCCTTGAAATTTTCCTTTTCTTTTACCTTTCCTTATTGCTATACTGCATTTCTACTTGAGCTTAATCCATATTGCTTCTTGAAGCATAAATACATCACTTGGTTGCTGGTAGCTGGTGATTTGAGCCTGCACAGATCTATTTGCTTGACTATTCCCTGAGTTCATTTCCTTCTGCTCCTGCTGGTGAATACACTCTCCTACCTCACGACTGGAAGTCAGGGAGCAAGACCATGTAGGCAGGGAATAAAATGAGGAGCCATAGCAGCTGAATTTTGAATCCTGACTCAAGCACATACTTGCTGTGGATCTCATGGTAAGTTTTTATTTTACCAGTCCATACCCACAAGGCTAATTGGAGCAGTGTTGGAGTAGCTGTCAAAGCTCCTACTGACTTCAGCTCGATCTCCATGAGGGCTTCTTAATGTCTTGCAAACCGAGTTCATAGATGCTGCAATTGCAGGTCTGTGAGTGCAAGATGAGAGAGGGACCTGGTTCCATAACTGGAGCTATATAGTACAAGGAAGGTTCTATGTACAGAACAAGGTCTTAGGTTTAAGCTCTCTCAGTCGATCTAGTGGCAGTGCAATAGGAATCCTAGAATTGCTGCTTATTTTTGTTAACTGCTTTGGTAGCAGAATACTGGAACAGGCTGCTCGGAGTGGTTGTGGAGTCTCCTTCTCTGGAGATGTTCAAAACCCACCTGGATGCCACCCTGTGCCCCGTGCTCTGGGTGTCCCTGCTTGAGTCGGGGTTGGACTAGATGATCTCTAGAGGCCCCTTCCAACCTCAACCATTCTGTGTTTCTGTGATTTTATAGAACTTAAAGTCATTCAATTTGCCTCTGTTCTGCACTAGCCTGGACTAGAGTGGTTTTCTTTCACCTAATCACGTCCTTTCTCTCATGGCCCAAAGCCTTTTTCTTTAATACATATTTTTTGGTTCCTATTAAGGGGTGTTTATTGCTAGAATTGTGCCCAAATAGAGTGAAAACTCCTCTCTGGCAACTGCAGTACACCTTTGACCAGGTGACCAACTGAGTGGGAGAATTGGTGTCACCAGAGGAGAGACTTGCAATCCTTGCAGTTAGAGAGTAGCCAAAGCCAGCAGCACCTGATAGGAGACAAGAGAAAGTGAAGAACTGCATGGAACTTGAAAACCCCTAGTGGCAAGAGTTGTCTTCCTTCATATCAGGCTGATGAATAGAATTTTAAATTTATTATCCCTCTGTTCGTAATGGAAGAGGAGTTGTATTCTGGCTAGACAGAGCTGAAATACACATTTTAAAACTAGTTCATGTAATAATGGCATAAAGTTTTCTAGGTTGCATCAACAATGATATTTTATATTTGTATAATATCTGCCACAATCCATCTTCTATTGCAAACCTGAATTAGTACAATCGCATAGCAACTATAATTTTCAACTGGAAAACAGCCTAAGCAGTGATTTTCTTCCAGAGGAAATCAAGGCATGTATGTTTGAAATTCGCCTGGTGTCAAACAAAAGATGCGGATTCATATTTCCATTTTTTAACAGATTTGTACACACTGATCCATCAAAACATGTAAGCCTTTCTATTATGTTGACTTATATATGGTATTTCTCAGTCTTGCAGCTGCCAAAAGCATTGCCATCCCCACAGCTAGAAACGTATTAGCTATGTTTTATTTTACCTTTCCAAAAGAGGGTAAGACACACTCTACAAGCCTGCTTGATTAGTGGAACAGAGGCAATGCAGGGATACCGTGTGTGATGCTTGTTAATAAAAGGCAGCACTTATATTAAGCAGTATTTTGATAGAGGTGACAAGAGAGGCCCAGGAGGTGACACTATGTGGCAGAATATTAAGAACAGAGACAGTGTGAAATCAATTAATAGGATCATTATTTTGATCAGCTATAAAATAAAAAATATTTATTGCCTAAGATAGGTGAAGTCTGTTTTAGAAAGAAGATGATCTGGCACAAATACACACTGAGGCCTTTACTTTTATGTTGACTGCTGTAATTTCACAGCATAAATATCTGTATAGTGAAAAGTAGTAGTATATACTGGATTTTTCAGCTGGAAAATAAGACATTTCATCATATCATGCATGCAGTAGAATTATATATATTAAAAATGCGGAAAACAAGAAAACAGAGGTTTGCCACATTATTTACAAGTAGCTTTCAGTGAGAGACTGAAAAGATTTTTGTGTAGAAAGAGAACAATTTCCAGCATGTTTCTGTCCCGAATGATGTCACATCAGCCTGTATAGGTTATTATTAGGCTCCCTCAACTTTGACAAACATACTTGAGCAGTGAGATTGTATCTATAGGGAGCCATTCACTTCTTTGTTTTTAGTCCCAAATTACACTTGACATTTATTGTTAAAGCCAAGGTGTCTCCATGCAAAACTGATTCACTTTTTGCAACTGTGCACTTTCTACTGACTAGTCAATAGATGAGCAATTTACATGGCCTGGGGCTTTTGGTTCAATCATTGGCTTTTCAATGGCAATCACTACCCTAGATGCAACAAAAACTTTAAAAGATTTCAAATAGTCATACATACTTAAGATTTTTCTGCCTGTATGTTTATGGTCTGATACCAACACACAGAGAAAAAAATACTATCTGCAGGAATTTTGTTTCATTTAAAAACAACCTTGTCTTTTCATTTTTTATATTTTTATCGCTTTTGGACAGTTTCTACGCAGCTTACCTGATGAGAGCTATTTTGTTTACCTTCTATAAGCTGAATTACACTGTAAGCAATGACAGTATATGAGAAATGAAGGTCACATTTTAATTTGATCTTGGTGGCAAGTGATCATGCTTTTGGGACATCATTACAATAAATTATTTGAAATTTTATTTATGTTGCAACAGTGATTGTGATTTTTGTTTCATGTTCCCTGAAAACATGTACATATAGTACTAACTATCCTTCATACTTCCCTACGCAGATATGAATTTACTCCTGCTGAAAGTTATTGTATACTGGGATACTTGTTTTGGATTCATTGGCTGCAAACAGATGATAACTGCATCCCACCTGCAATTAGTGACCTTTAGAAACCTGAAATATAACAATTTAGAAACCTGAAATATAACAATGCATCAAAAATCATACATTACATACATTACACCAATGATGGTAAAAAAAACAAAAAAAGCTCTTAGCCATGAAATGCCATGTTCATGTACATGTTAGCTCATTTCAGTTCAAATCTAAGGCACCAGAGGGTTCAGCAATTCATGACTGTAGAATTTCATAGAATCGTTAAGGTTGGAAGGGGCCTCTAGAGGTCATCTAGTCCAAGCACCCTGCACACGCAGGGCCACCTAGAGCACGTGGCACAGGGCTGCATCCAAGCGGGTCTTGAAGATCTCCAGAGAAGGAGACTCCACAACCTCTCTGGGCAGCCTGTGCCAGTGCTCTGTCACCCTCACTGTCAGAAAGTTTTTCCTTAAGTGTGGAATTTAGAGAGATTTGAAGAACACTGCATTGGTGGTAAATTGTACAGTGACATTAATTTTTTTTTATATATATTCAAAGAGCAATATTACTTTACAACACTGAAGTTAGGTAAAATGTCCACCCATGATGTACTGTATTTCTCCCAGAAACCACTTACATCCTCTTTTATTCATTAGCCTAATAAATTAGAATTTTCTAATTTACAAACTATGGAGGAGCAACATTTAATCCTTTTCTTGCCCTGGGACAGGGAACACTTTCCGTGAGCCAACAAAAAAGTATTTCCTGTATTCTGACTGCTGTTGCACACTAATGAGAGGCTGGAGATGCCTGATCAAGTCTGCTTGAGAACACAAAGGATTTTCTCACACAGCTTGGTTAAGTAAAAGCAGTGAGGTAGAGGACCTGTATATATTTATGACCTGTACATATATATAAAATATATATTTTGGGTGAACTAAACCACAATAATTTTTTTTCTCTAAGTATTCTTTGTTTGCTTTCATAGAAGGGATCTCGTATAGCCCTTAACGTAGACCTCAAAACTACCTTAAATATATACATAAAATCACAGCACAATGCCAAGCAGATAGTTGTATTTGAACCTGTATCCTTTTCTCATATATTCCTATTCACTTTTCGTGCCATCTTCCTGTGGATTAGAACAGGCACACCTCTGCCAGTGTTTAGAAAATATGTTCCCTCATTGAAGGAATCTTTTGATTATGTGCAAAAGTAGGTACAACAAAAGGCCAGGCTGCCCTTACTGCTCACAAGGAGCACGTTGCCCTCTTGAAAGCACTATACTTAGTACTGCTCAATCACCTACTAGAGGGGAGCTGGATTCATCCCAGGGACTTCAGGCAAATCTTTAGTCAGGATGGTTTTTATGAGTCTGCCTGACTCATCGGAGCGCGGTGGCATGTTCTCCTCGCACTGCGTGCTGTCAGATTCAGTCAGGCCACGTTCAGATGCTTACAAAATGACCCTAAAAGGGCTGTATTCTTTTCTTTCCTCCTGCAAAACACACTCATGCCCTGTCTTGGCTTACGAGTGTCATGAAGTGAAAAACAAACGATAAAAAGAAAGTATTAAGAAATAAAAGTCCTTTTTTGTCTGTGGCATACACTACATACACTGACTAATGACAGGAACATGTTCTGATTGTCCACAAGAAAGCAAATGATTTCTCATCTGGGAGGTGGTTGAAGATGTGCCTAGCAGCACATCAGCACACGTCCAGGGCTTCAATGTGGTGGTTGGCAAGTTAGCAAGGGTCTTCTCTGAGCTCAAGAAATCCTTGAAACTATTCAAAATCTTCTGATTTTGAGGTTGAAAGTGTATAAATATTTCCTTCTCCTGCTGTAAATATTTGACTCATTATTTTTTTAAAAAAGTAGTATCTGTGCAAATAATTTATTTGAGTTTCAAAAATATTGAACATAGTTGCAATGATTCAGTGTGATTCTTTCTGCTTTGCAAAAAAAAAAATTGGATACTATACTGATTTGTTTGTGTTATAAATTTGAACTTTGCAGCAGTATGTTGACATGTTTACTGGTGTAAACAGTTGTAATGATGCATACCTAGTTTCGACTTGGGCAATTACTTGAGCAATGAAGAAATAACCACAGATTGGTATGTGGAGCAATAAGATCTGAGAGTTATTTTAATTTTGTTAAAGAGATAGAGTAAGTCTTGTCAGGTTTTATGTAGTTGCTTTTGTTCTGTCATTTAATAATTAAGCAAATGTCCACTTGTAAGTTTTACTGCACTAATTTTACCCTAAACATTGAAAATGAATGTGGGAGTTGGGTACTCCCCTAAAGATTAGATATTATTGTGTAGGAATTCTATTTTCAGGCCAATCTTTATTAAATCTTGCAATCCCCCTATTCACAGAGAGGAGATGGATGGATGGTGCAACTAGAGAAAGAGCTGCACCATCCCTTTTTTTAGCCTCTTTTCTCAATTGAGGTGGTTAATCTTTTGTCATTCAAGTTCTGCCTACTCATATAGCCTTTCCCTCTCTCAGCCTAGCTGTAATAGTAGGAACATGTGAAGTACGTGGTGTTTCTCAACTCTGATTTCAACTGTGATTACTAAATCTTCCCGCCACAAGGAAGGCAGTGTACCGTACTCTGGGGCTCTCCAAGTCTGCTCACTCGGGTGTTCTTCCCAGGCAGGGACTGAGTCAAACCCAGGTGTCAACTGACCATATGTGAGACAGGCACCCGAACTGACGGGCTTGGAAGTGTCTTTTGGAAAGAGATCTCACCATAGGCACAGAACAGAACCTTTTTAAGGAACTGATGGCTGTGGTCTGGTGTCTTGCTGTTTTTGCTGGTGATTGATTTTTTTATTTTTGTCTTGGCATGTAATATTTCTAAGAAATATCATCAATAAATATCACCAATAATAGCAATCTGTCCAATGATTGTTTATGGAGGTGAGTTATGGAGTGTGTTCAGCCCAATGTATTAGAGAGCCCACATCATTCATCCACATTAAGTCTCTCTCCCTGTTTTATACGTGCGAATGAAAGAATCAAAACTTGGTCCATCTGCTGCTGCACGCTCATATTAACTGTTGTCAAGAGGAACACAAAAGTTAGATAGTGTTTTTGCCTGCTGTACTGTATTGATCTTGTTCTTATGTTGTTAAAGTAATTAAAACTATGTCTTGTTCATGAAATCACTGAGATATAGAAATGAACAGTCTTATAAGAAGGAGACCCCGTGAGAACAAATTATCTAAGTGAGAGAGAAAATTAGATTTATTTCACAAATCAAATTATCTAAAATAATTGCTAGCTATTATACACAGCAGTTCTGCATTGCAAATGGCAGTAAAGGTAACAGGGTAAGTTTAGCTGTTTATCTTTCACTGATTGTTTTGTCTCATCCTAAATAAAGGATGTTTCACATGCTGGTATCTAGCTGTGTCAGTAGAAAACAATCAAAGGGGACTAGGGACAGTCTAATTTCAGTTCTTGGAACTAATCAGCTACACCGCTGGGATTGGCTAGAAGATATAGCAGGTGTTTGCTACTTCCAGTGTCTCTTAAATGATTAACCAATAGCCTAGCTAATATCATTACCCTTCAGAAGTCACATATAACTTTGCTTTTCTCTGAGAAAGGCCCAGATTTCAGTTTTCAGATACTTCTGCACTCAAAATATACCTAGAAAAACAAAAGAAGAAAAAAGAAAAAAAAATGTTTAAAGTCATTACAAATACACACACTACGTTGGGTTTTGTTACATTATATGCTAGATGCATCCTACAGTTACTTCTTGCAGAGTTACAGCAGTTGTTAATCAAACCTAATAAATAAATTTCTGTATTACCATGTTGATGGCAAAATCAAAAGCAGTGCATTCTTCAGATTGCAAAATCAAAGAAGTACAAATAAAAAACCCTCTCCCTTTTTATTATAAATTTGGATAGTTTTTACATAAATACCTACCCTACTTTCTAATTCAGTTTTCCTTGTTATTTTAAGTTCATAAGATTTTCAAAAGGTTTTATTGTGGCTCGGTTAAAAATGTGGAAGGAGTTTTACTATGTGCCATATTATCATCTATTTGCTAAATGTAACTATTTTCTAGCCTAAAGCTGTAGATGATCCTTTCCACTGTAATTTTGACATTGAAGCATATAAATCAAACCTAGTCTATCATCTAGAATGATACCAGCATCTCTTTAAAGAAAGACATATATTTTGGTCTTTTACTTGTGTACTGTAAGTTTTAATTAAAAAAAGAACACACAGATATACATCATGGACAGAGTGCAAACATTCTGATTGACTAGTAGGGTGCTAACAAACAAACTGATTAGCAGGTAATCCCAGATGCTGATACTCGAAGAGCCTTTTTGATTTGTTTGTTTTTCTCTGCTTACGTTTAGCAAGCAGGTGCATTAATAAATGAAAGCTTGAAGTGACACTGTAGAAACTGTAATTTTTCTTTATTACTGTTCTTTCCAAATGCTCTTTATGATACTAATCAAAATAAATCAATATAAAAATATTAAATATGTGTTAATATTGTAGGAGAAAAGGGCTGTGTCGGGAGAGGAAAGAGATCTGTCAGATCTAGGCAACTGTACGAGCACAGAGGGAAGGTTAATTTGAAAAACACTGAAGATGGTCAAGAATACCTGGCTATCATTGAGAGCATAAAATATGTCTGAGAGGTAAGGATGTGTACAGAAGCAAAAGTCACCAGAGAAAAAAGAAAAAAGGTTTCAAATATTCATCGTTATAAAAAGATTTGAAATTTGAAAATCATGATGAATGAATGAAATGTAAGAATCTGATTAGTCTTTTCTTCTTGACAGAAATCCCTACTCAAGGAAATAAATCTAACGGTAATCATGGTGCTTTCAGCTCATTTTATTCTTCAGCTCCTGGATGTTCTTAAAAAACTGGGTTTTATTGTAACTGTCTATCTGGTTTCTTCAATACATGACAGTAGTCTATTATTGTGTTACTATGATTAAACCCATTCAGACTCAAAAAAAAAAAAAAAAAAAAAAAAAAAAAAAAAAAGAGAAAGAAGAAAGAGAAAAAAGAAAGGAAAAGGGGGGAAAAAAGATAGATACCTTTTATTTTAATGCTGCTACTTTATATTCCTGGGAAAATTCTTTTACCGTTACGTCTCTGTTTTTATCATATGTCCCCATTACCTTTCTTCTCCTGAATGCTATGGTTTAAAGAAGGTTGCTAACCTTATTAATGACTTCCCTGTATATAAAAGGTGCAGTTAAATAATGACTTCCTTTATATCAGCTCACTCTGCTGATAAAAAGTATACAAGCAGTTCAAGCCGTGGAGGGTGCTGAATGTGAGCCTGCACTGGGACGCTGCAGCCAAGGGCAGGGGAGGCACAGCCCTTGCAGGAGATTTACATTATGAGCATCTCACTTTGGAAATTGTTCCTTGGTGTTTGTACATAGCTTCAGCAAAGCAGCCTTGATCTTTGGACTTCTTGGTAAAAATCGAAGGGAGATGGCAATTATATCTTGCAGAAGAATAAATCCTGTGGTGGTAACCATTATCAGTTCCAGCCTACATTCGTTCAGTGTCAGGAAAGATATGAACTTGCGTTGCTGAGAATAAGAGGGGCTCTGTGGCAGACAACATTTCCTTAGTGATGGTTTGAAGTCCTTAGTACCAGCACTGTTAGTTCTGATTTATTTTGAAATGCAGTCTTAGGAATTGTGCAGAGGATTTATCTCCTCTGCAGTTAGGATTTGGTACCGTTCACCATTTTCTGTTTTTCTCACTAAGGCGCTATAGCATGACAAGCCAGTTTTCAAAAATTTTGTGTTTAAAGCTTTGAATTTTGTCTGTACTAAACTATTAGCCAAGGCACAGTGTCCCTGGACAACAAGAAATTAATCTAATGTCAGTAGCAGTAGGAGTAGTGTTTCATTTTCTGTAGAATATGTGATCTAATGTACACTCTTGGATTTTCAAATCTTGGAATAATGCAGTAAAGGAAAAAGGAGGCTGATTTTATTCATATTCTTATTATAAATTTTAGTTACTATAACTTACCTTTTTGAAATAAATTGAAATCAAGCAGTATATGGCAGAAGATTCCCACTTACCAGTTCAGTGAGAGTCCATTCGAATTTGGGTGATGACTAGCAGGAATTCTGAAGCTCCAGAATTGTACGTGCTTGTTAGATGTGAAGCTTCTGCAAGTGAATAGGGGTGTGTGATTCATTCCCATTAAGCACTAGTGAAGTGGTTTGAAGTGTTACCAGGACAGGAATTCTGGGTCTCTGTACATTTCTTTTTGACAGGTTTTATCAGCCTCAAGTTTTATTAGCCTCACTTAACCTGCTAGTGTGAGGCGGATCCAAACCTGGCTGAACTGCTTAAGGCTATGGTCAGTGGCATGAAGTCCTGCTGGAGGTCATCTAACAGTGTTTCCTAGGGACTGGCAGTGGCATCAGTGCTGTTTAACATCTTCATTAACAACATGGGTGATGGGGCAGAGGGCCTCTTCAGCAAACACGTGGAACACACAGAACTGGGATTGATGGTTGATCTGGTTGTGCTGCTATTTAGAGACTGGAAAATGGGCCCACAGGAATCTCCTGAAGCTGAGCAAAGGGAACGACCAAGTCCTGCAAGAAGAGAGGAATAACCCCATGCACAGTACAGGCTGGGGACTGATTAGCTGGAAAGCAGCTTTGACGAGAAGAATTTTGGAATTGACAACAAGTTTAGTGGGGGGGCAGCAACATCCCCTTGCAGTGAGGAAGGCCAATGGTATCCTGGTCTCCATGATGAAGAGCATTGCCCACAGGACACGGAACATCCGTTCCCCTCTGCTCTGTACTGGTGAGGCCACATCTGGATTCATGTGTCCGGTTTCCAGGTCCATGGTACAAAAGAGACATAGAGACACAGACGTCCTGGAGGGAGTCCAGCAAAAGGGTCAGTGAAAGTGATGAAGGGACTGGAACAACTGACCATACAAGGGAGCTCTCAGAGAGGTGGGACAGTCTAGCCTGGAGAAGAGCTTGCTCAGGAAGGATTCCCAGTGTCCCTTTTATTTCTGCTCCACTTCAGTCACTGCAGACAAGATCTTAGTTTTCCTAAATGGAAATTTAAGGGAGCAAAAAGCTTATTTTATCAGAGGCACTTGATATATATCTATATTTTGCACCTGTTTGGTATAGGTACTTATCTTGTCTCATGACACTGCTTAGGTCTTGCAGGTGTGCAGCTCCCAGTCAGCCTGGAAACTTCTTAGTCTGCTCCATGACATAATGCAGGAGTGTTTTTTCTAGTATCTCACTGGAATTTCAATTAGCTGCCCAGTATCTGATAGACTGGAGGGCTGGGGTCTGTTCATTGCCATTTTGGATTGCGTCTAGTTTGGGATCCTGATTATCAAAGTATTTCTTACACATGATGTTCTGTATTCCCAGCTGATTTAATTCGACCCTTCCAGATACATTTAGGTGTGTACGTAAACTTTTAAGTGCAAAGGTGCAGGCTCATAAGGCAAGTTGATGAGAGAAAACAATGCAGTAGTGAATAGCAACCTTGAGAGGTTGTAGATGGGCTGGATAATATACCAGTTTTTGTTGCAGGGTTGTGAAGTTTGTTTTTACAGGTGTGTAAAGAGCTGAAGTGAGCTCTGCATTACAAAGCAAACTAAAGCACCCTTTGTCTTTTATCACCACTACTGTGTTCTATAACAACTTATAAAACTGCTCACATCTCTCTTGCTGGTCTTCTCAGCTTCTGTTAAAGCTGTTTGACTGGCTTGTAATCTTCACAATTAGGAACGCCTTACTAGGAAAAGCTGGAGCTCCATGTGGTTTGGTAGAGTGCTATATTGTACACATGGAATCAAGACAAGATTTAAAACTGATGCTCTTAAGGTAATGTGCTATATATAGTACTTATATTTTTATGAGAGATGTACAGGGAGCTTTGTTGAAGACAATGTTGCAAGTATCCATCTTTATTAGTGGTGTCAGATGGCCATAACTATTGTACCTTTAGAAGACCCAAATTAAATGTCTTTACCCCTCTGTGTACCATCATTTCATTTTGGTTTGAACTATTGAGCTCAGCTTGCTATTACTGCAAAAGTAATAGTGCGTGTGATGCACCAGTGATTAATGCTGCCACTTTCTGTGCTATCTGTAAGCTCATTCTGCAGCTGCATCATGGTTCATCTTGCAGACCATAACTTCATGGTGCTTCTTGACTCCCGTAACAGTGACACTGTTGCACAGAAGGAATATGAACTCTGAGATTCTTCTCGTTATATTCTTGTTTTGAAAATATAATTTGCCTACACGTAACCCATGGTAGACCCAAATGCAGGCCAATTTTCCTGTACCAAATTTAACTGTGCTTCTGTCTGTGAATATCTAGAATATGCACAAAGTCCTTTGTCCATAGGCTCCAATAAATCTTATCATTCTTTGCAGTTTGACATGGTGCATGGCACGCTGGAATGTACCTAGTTTGTAAAGCAGAGAATTCGGCCTATAGATAAGCAATTAAAGACAGTTACTAGCCTAGAAGTAAACAGCTTTAGTTTAGAATTTGCATAGATTACTTTAGGGACAGGTGTGTGGAAGAAAAAAATCTGCAAGTGAATATGTTTATGGTATATGGTATGAAGTAGAGAGTTTTGAGAAATAGTAGTATACTTTCCATGAAAGGAGGGAAGTAAAATCAAGTTTTGAAAGGAAGTCAAGGTTTTGAAGGGAAGTAGTTTTTCATTTACTTGTTTGTAAATGTTACATACAAGTGAATAAACAAAGAGGGGATTCATCTTTGTTTAGCATAAGGTTGATTCTAATGGACTTCACTAAATCTTTATACATCAGTGGAATATTAATCGAAGTTTATAAACCCTTTCTGATAAGGACTTAATAGACAGAGAGGAAAAGGGTAGTGGCACTGAATATCAAAACAGTATTGTCTGTTCCAGAATTATGGACAACTCTAAAACAAATAATATCAAAAGTGCACGGATCAGTGCACTTAGATAACACACAGTGCAATAAATAATGCACAGATAATTGTATTACCTGATACCTGCTGCAGATATCAGCAATTCAGACTGGGAAACAGATTTTTCAATCATTTAAGCAGCCATGTAAAAGAAATAGGAAAAATATCCGTTATTAGGTATGACTGAGCAACACTTTCAGGAGGACTTGTATGGCCAATATTATGAATTTTCCAGAATGTTTAAAAACTTATAAATGACAGTTTCTAAAGGCAAGAATTTTTCATGCTTGAAATTTTAAAATCAAATTTTACAATATAAAAAACAATTGTCCAACTTGTCTATGGAAAGGAATGAAACATAAAAAGTAAATGGCAGTAACTGCTGACTTTTTTGGGTCATTTTCTACTATTCTGATTTCTCCTCCATATACATTTTGTCTGTACTGCTAAGTTACTTACTCTACATTTACTTGCAAAGCAATAGGCATGAATTCATCATCCTTCACATTATTATTAAAAATCTGAAAAAAATCTCTAAGACTGCTTTTAACAACACTTATGTAAATATTTTAATGATTACAATGCAAATTACTTTGCAATAATCTTTTGCCCTTTGCAGGTTCAAGTGCAGTTTTTATTCTTATTAAACCAAATACAATTTTCAAGTAAGATGAATTGCTTTGTGAATAAGTTCTTTGTTTGAGCACCAATACTTTATTTACAATCAAATCTTTTATAACTTTATTAACATTTGCAAAGCCTAGCCCTTACTTTGTAGTCAAGAGACAAACGCTTTAGGTAGTAGTAAGTGATCATTTAAACCTATGTAAAGAACGGAGCATATTTACCTGCCAAAATTTATATACTTAGTACAGTTTCAGGAGCATAGTTCAGTTATTTTGTTAACTTACTGATCATTTATATCGATAGTTTCTCTGTTAGGAAGAGAAAATATGCTTATTTTATGATATTTGGTTTCTCTTTATTCCTTCTTGAAGGCTTATTCCACTTTTTGCCTTCCTCTATGTTTCAGCTGTTCATGAGCTGTGTAAAAATTAATAATCCACACTGTGGATTACTGTTTAGGTTGTCACCACATAAACACACATGGGAATATATGGCCTTAATCACAGGAGAAGTACTGACTTTACTCTGGTCGTTAATATACTTGAGGTGATAAATGTGAATGCTTGTATTATCATTTGCTGGAGATGATAAACTTGGCCAAATTCATGTCCTGTTTATAATGTAAAGACCCCATTGTCAGGCACCTTTAGATAATCCACAAGTGTGTTGCCCACTGGAAGAATGGGCTTGTTCTTTTGATTTACAGTGAAGTCTCAAGGAGGAAACTTCTTGGCTCTGAGGGGAGAAGGAGTTACAGAACTAAACCCTGAAAAACTCATTTTCTTCCTACTGGGAATGTCTAACCATGCAGTGCTCAAGTGATATGTATTCAGGTTTGTGAAGTCTTAGCATCTTTATTTGCTCAATTTTTTGGAATGAACTTGACTTACATTTGCTTGCTTAGCAGCACTTGATTAATATTTTATCACGTTCTCTTTCTGGACTTCCAATTCAGGATTTTCATATAAACTGAACTTGAAGTTTTCTCGCTGTTCAGTGTTCTGAGGGCAATGTGTTTGCTAAACAAACTTCTATGGAGATGAAATACTTGCAAGTTAGCGGGGGAAATCCAAAGCAATGTATTGTATATGATTCCCAGAAACACCGAGGGTGAGGACGGGAGAACGATGAAGAATTAAATGAATTAAAAGGTAAGTATCTGAAATATGCCGCACAAGAGACAGGTCTGCTCACCACTGGAGCCTTGTGTGCAGCAAACAGACCTGCTTTCAGTTACACTGCAGTTGAGCTAGATAGATAATAAAGAAGCTTACCCAGCAGGGGACTCTGTTATCTTTCGTACGAAGTCAAGCTCCACTTTCTCTGCAGAGCTTCTGCTTACTCTACTGTCTTTGTGCTCCTGATTTCAGTGGTCAGATCTACTTGCTGCAATTGCCTGAAAATCAATCAGCAATTGCTGCAATCGTCTTCTACAATGGTAGAAAAACACTGTAAACTTTAGTGATTTATGAGAAAAACTTTCCCTGCACCCTGGCAGCCAGTTTCCTTCAGAAAACAGTAGTTATCAATGCTGCTTCCTCCAAGGGAGATCTACACCACAAAATGAGCGCCCTACAAAGACCCCCAATCTAACAAAGACTTCTGTCATGCAAATACCACGTAGATTCAGGACTGTGTGCAAACCGGCTATGTTAGACAAGGCCATATCTGAGCTAACAGTTTGCACCGTCGTGGTCTGAAATGTCTAGTTTTATCATGTTGAGTCCTCATCCCCTGGGAAGATGCTATGACAAACAGCAGAGAATTTGCCTGGTGGGTTATTCCTCTATTTGAAAAATATTCCTAAGAATTTTGCTGAAAGTAAAACATTTGGAAACAGTCCCTGCAAATACGGCTGTCCAAAAGCAGTGCTGTGTCTGAGAGTGTCAAGTCCAGTTGAGGACCTTTGGCTGCATTTATACCAATAACCTAAGCAGACAGGACACTCGTCTGAGCACTGATTACTCATGTTCCATGATTACCCATGTAGTTTAACTGTTTGTACGCTCCTTGGCATGGTTTTGGCTTGTGTGAACTCACACTTTCCCAGACAGTGGCCAGAAATTGTTCAAAGGGCAGTGTAGCTTGTGGACTGTTTTTAATAGGTTTTGTGGATGAAATCAGCACGTTTCAGGATGGGTGAAGGTTTAGTTGCAAGGTGCAGGCCGTGTCATGCCAACAGGACTCAACCCAAGAGAATGGTCACAGACCCATTTTATTCACCGGTATATTGATTTTATTCATTGTGTGTATTGATTTTGTGCACAGTTCTTCCCTCACCTTCAGCAGAATTAGATTGACAGTCACTCTTTGAATAAGACTGATTAGGGCAATTATTTTGCACTCTGTAAAAATAACAATAAAAAAAATCCTTTCTAATTTCTGTCTCTTAACAGTGGATGTATCCTCCCAATCATTTTATCCCATTCTTTTTCAGATGTAGATAACTATCTCATCTTTTTCAGTAAGATGTCGATTGGGTGTTTATGTTAGAGTTTCTGCAGTCCTCAAGCAAATCCTGTATACTGTTATGTCGGAAAGTATTGAAACTATTGTGATTTTCCTGTTCTCTGTGTTTCCAGGCAAACATTAGTAAGGATAATATATGTATGTCTAAATTCAGGAAAAAGAATCAGAAAACTGAATTAGAGTATTGTCCTTATCCCTGCAGTTGAAAGAAAATTAGCAGAGTTGACAGCAAGTGCTATACTTTATTCTATTGGGAAACATGAAAGTTTTCAGCAGAAGTTGCCGATTGAGACAAATTATGTTCAGTTTTATGAGCAGTGACCCCTGGAGATGGAAGTATATTGGATTTGCACTTGAATCTCACAGCCTGTGCCTTGCTAGGACAAGCTGCTATTCGGATGACTGTAGGATTTAAATGTGGTTATTTATGATATGCTAGAAATCTACTTCTGTAAACACAAGTAGTTTTGTGTAGACAAACAGAACCGGGATGTGAAGAAGAAAACCAGCAGATACTTAACGTTTTCTCTGTAATCTGAATATTTTCTAAATGTGTATTTATTAAGTGTATTCTTAATTACATGAAACTTCACAAAATTCAGATGATATTGCATACTCTGATGTTCAGATAGCATGAATTCATTAAGCTGATGATCAACTGAATACATGTCCTTTCAACTAAATTAAAAAAAATGGAGTAAGTACCCTGCAGAGAATCAAAGTCCTAGGAAACAGGGAACTAGTGCTGAAATAAAAGTCATTACCTTTTACTCAGGTTTAGCTAAAATTCAGGAATCCTTCTGTTAAAAGGAACAACTAATGAAAAGGATCAGTGCCCTTGGATGTGGTTGTGTTTATTTACAAAGAAAATAAAGATTCTTGTTTCTAAACATAACAGATATATCTTGTTTTTACCTCCAGGGATCTTTCATGTAGCTGGCCCCCAGGCAGAGCTCTGTGCTTCTTTTTCTTCCTTTCGCTATTTCCTTTGCTTTCGTTACTTCTAGAAAGAGTTTTCTCATAGCTTGTCTAAACTTTCCACAGTTTCTTCTAGGAACACACAGAAAAGGGAGGAGACTATATGTGCACTTCAGCAGCAGCAGCAGCAGCAAGAGGCTCAAGCACTCTTAGCAAAGACCATTTTTTTCAGAAAGTTCAGCTTTTAAACCTCAGAAACTTTTGCAAGCTTCTGCTTGACCTCTGCAACCCCCAAATTTCTAAAGGCTTTAACTGAAGCCTTGTGGGTGATTTTCACAAGGGTGGCAAAGGGCCCATTTCTGAAAAAGTTAATGCCTCCATGTTCTTTTGAAGAGCCAGTGGCCATGGATCTTCCATAAGAAAAGTCACATGCTTTTAATATTTCAACAAAAATGTATTTCTTCTTAGCTGACAACAGACCTGGAAAATTTATGCCCATTTACGCTGGCAAAGTTAAAAAGAACAGTAAAGAAGATCTTACAATGGGGAGTGTCCAACATGACTAGTGGATGGTGCTACCTGATCTGCTTAAGGGTCAAGAACATAATCTATAAGCTACGTGTATATAAATGAAACTCAGTGGCTGACTCTTACATGCTATATCTCATCACCTGGTCTGTAGGCCCTTGCTTGCCTAGTGCTTTAAATTAGTCAAA
The DNA here is from genome assembly GCA_034781795.1 of Crypturellus tataupa. NCBI lineage: Eukaryota > Metazoa > Chordata > Aves > Tinamiformes > Tinamidae > Crypturellus > Crypturellus tataupa. The sequence goes on along the minus strand of JAWLRI010000700.1, from coordinate 3,392,898 downwards.
ATGAGAGCTTTTACCACTACATGTGACATCTGTTGGTGAAGAGCTTTTGTGCAAGCGGCTGATGGCCCTGTGCTAGCAAGGCTCCACTCTTTATTCACTATTTTTGAGAAAATCCTAAAGCAGAATTTTTCTGCTAGTGTCTTCATACTAGGCATTACTACTGCAACTTCTTATGGTTCTTCTGTTTCCTTTTGTACATGCTACCTGTGTCACTGGTACTAATTTCTCCAATTCTGTCACACTTTTTTCTTTTTCACAGTCACCCTGACAGCGAAATTGAATGCATTCCACTTTGAAATCAAATCTCTAGCTAGAAAGAGGTTGGAATTACCTATTTTATCAGTTCAATTAAATCTGAACTTTGATTCAACAATTGTGACAAAGGATGAGTAACTTAGCTCCCTGAACAGCTCCTTGTGTTTGAAAGAAAAAAGGGAAAAGAATGAACAAAAGGGAAACCTCTTACATGATGATGTGTTTCTCGTAATGTACTTGTATGTACTTGTTTTGTTTAAATGGCCTTGTAGAACCTTGAACCCCATTACTTGAAGAAAGGTGACTTAAAAGCTGTTCAGAAACACGACATACATTTAAAATCCCTTCTAATGTTGGGTGGGCTCTTCAGTAGAACATGACCTGTTCAAGCTGAAGGCAATTTAATGCATCTTCATTAGAAAACAACTAGTTTAGGCCAAGATAACTTCAGTTATTTAAGCTCAACTGAAACTCCACTATTTTTTATTGTCCATATATCCCTTATATTGTCATTTCCTGGTAAAAAGTACATTTCATAATAACAAGACCTGGATTTGAACTGTTAGGGTGTTTTTGTTTTCTGCAAAGCAGACCTGTTGTGTCTAATGGTTCTCTGATGGGGCCGGTGCTTGTAACACCCGTTATTCTGACATTCTCTTTCCTGAAAGAAGCTTCCCAGATTAGTTCAGCAAAATCTTATTTCATTGCTTTTACATTCTACCAAAGACTTATTTACTTGATGATGCTCACAAAAAGTGAAACATAGCAATTTTCTTTTAAGTAACATGTATTTTTTTTCTTATATGAACTGCAAGACTGCATGCACACTTGCTATTCAGCAGAATTCTGATCTCATGTCTATGTTTATGTTATTCTCCTGTTACCTTTGCCCTCTCTTTATTGTCAGTTATTTCAGTATGCTGGAATGGAGACTCAGATTTGTAACTACTTGTTTGAGATCCTGACCACCTACTTTGAATCCATTAAAAAAAAAAGGAAATTAAACAAAATAGTGATAAACCTAAACAAAAAATGGAGACTGGGTTTCTGTTTAAGACATACAAGTAGAAAGCAGGAGACTTGACTTCAAATCCTAGTATTATCTCAGATTTACTGGGTGACCTTGGGCAAGTCACCAGAGCCCTGGTTTAACACCAAGAGCTGTAGACTTTCATTTGGGCCGTAATACCATCCTGAACCAGAGTGGGATTACTCACACACATGCTTAAGGGTTTTGCTGAACAATGGCCTTAATCTGCCCATGTATTAGTACCTTGCCCGCATGAGCAATACTACCTCTGGTTTTCCTCTCCTTCTCCCTCTTAGTCTTGTCTTTAAATGATGATTTTCTTTTAAGGTATTATATTAAGGTATTTATTTTAAGTATTACAGTGCAGCACACTGGAAGAGTATTCAGGATCAGGGCCCTAGACACTCTTGTAATAAAAAAGTAATTTGTGACCTATACCAGCTACTGGGTTTAGAAATAATTGCATAACTGCAGATAATGGCATATGACTTTTTTCCCCTCAAAGTACCTGCTTGCTGTCTGGCACTGCTCCTGCAAGATCTTTGCATGTGAAGTGTGCTTGCATAATTGCTCAGTGCCCACCTGTTGCTAGAGCAAATCTAACAAAAAGGAAAACAATTTGCAGACCTTGTCTTAGTTCACAGTGCACCTAGTGCTGATACCAAACGTCAGTTACCAAGAAGATGAAGATTTTTAGTTGTCTAAATGTATTTGCATTTTAGTTTTGATGTTTTTAGAAATTTGTTTTAAAAGACTGGCTTAGCTATGTAAGAGTGTGACTGGAATTTTAAATACCCTTAAGAAATGTAATCTTAAGGCATAGCTAAACAGGTTATCATTTAATAGTGTAGGTGGTGAATTTAGAACTTGTTATTTCCATTGTATTAACTGCCTGTGTGAATGCCCCAGCTCCCTTAATCATGTAAGACAACTCTTACTGAAATACCATATATGGGTAATTATTACATTGACATTTATGATATGCTTAAAACAAAGTATAGCATGCAAACATACATACTAACCTCCTGTGAGGTATATCAACATAGAATTTATGTGAAGTTTGTTAATCAAAATTATAACCTTTTCATTGGCAGGGCTTGGTTGTTGAGATGAACTACTCAGTGACATTCTCTTACTCTTGCAATTTTTTGCTTGCAAATTATTGGTACCTCCTGTTTTGATAATTAAAAGGGGAAGAATACATTTTTTTTCTGATTTGTGATTATGTTTTATTCTCAGATTTAAACTACTTTATACAAAATAAATAAAGCAGTAACAAAGTAAAGTATTTGGTCATCCCAATCTCCATTTTTCAGTGATTTTTTTGTGAATGTTTTAGGAAACTAAGTTTAGACATTGAAATGAGGTGGAGATTATCTTCCTGGATACACATGCAAAGTAAAGATATGCAAGGTACAAATGCACCTACAAGTAAGATATACAAGTCACTTGGCTGCATTGCATCCTAGATTTGCGTTAATATAAGAAAAAAATGAGATACTACTAAGATACTGAGCTTCTAGAGAGGGTCCAGTGTGGAGCCACAAAGATGATTAAGGGACTGGAGCATTTGTCATACGAGGAAAGACTAAGCGAGCTGGGCCTGTTTAGTCTGGAGAAGAGAAGATTGAGAGGGGATCTGGTCAACATGTTCAAGTACCTGAGGGGTGTCTGTAGGGAGGATGGGCCAAACTCTTCTCTGTGGTGGCCGGTGACAGGACAAGGAGTAAGGGGTACAAGTTGAAACACAGGAATTTCCACCTCCATGTGAGGAAGAACTTCTTTCCTGTGAGGGTGACAGAGCCCTGGAATAGGCTGCCCCGAGAGGTTGTGGAGTCTCCTTCTCTGGAGATCTTCAAAATCTGCCTAGATGCCACCCGTGCCACGAGTTCTAGGTGTCCCTGCTGGAGCAGGGGGGTTGGACTAGATGATTTCTAGAGGTCCCTTCCGACCTCAACCATTCTGTGATTCTGTGAAGAGAGTTGGGGGAAGAAGCACAAGTCTCAAGGAGTATTTGTGTGAAAGGTACCATTGAGAGAAGACACAAAAGCAACAAGATTTTGTGTCTCTGTATTTAAATAGAAAACTTAGATTGACTTGTATGTGGGAATTCCTATCTTGAAGAAATAGATGAATGTGATATAGTTAGGCTTTTGCTCCTTTGGGAAGCATAGCTTAATATATCACCAGACCAAGAACAGAATAAGAATACATTTTCTTGCCCAAAGGCTTGAATTCAACAAGACATGATTATAATACCTTTTAAAGCAGATAAGAATCAACACTGTCATGTTTCAGCTATTGTGGGAACCTAAATGCAAGATTAAAAGTCTTTAATATTAATGACCTACTGAAAAGGGGTCAAGTTGGAAAGCTTGTTTACTGATTAAACAATAAACAACCCCCTGTCATAGCTTTTAGCTAAATTAATGCATAAAGTGTTCATCTTTACTTTCCCGTTGGCTTAATTCTTTATTTTTTCCATCACTTTCCACAGTGCCTCTATAGCAACTGAGTATGTTCTCTTCAGCATACTCTTTTGAACGCTAAGGTACTATTCATATACTTGAGTAATCTACTGGTAAATCAGCTGCTGATTTACTGGTGGGGATGAACAGCTAAGAAGGAAGGGCTAAGTGAGTTTTTGCTTCTCCTCACTGACCTTTCTCCGTAGAGTCTAGCACTATGAAGTATGAAAAGATATAGTTGCACTGCATAGCTCCGTTTCCCATTTCAAGGAGGGTCATGACGTGGACCAGTCAAGTAAATGTTGTGTCTTCTCCTTTTTAGCTAGTCCAAGTGGGATAGAAGGGTTGGTTGTGCTTTATTCTCATAGTCCTTTGATGGAGTACTGGAGTAACAAATTTAATTGTCACTAAAATTTCTTGTATTTTTAGCTTATTGTATTTTAGGTATGATTCACAGCCTTCTGAAAATAATGTCTTCACTTTGTCCTTGAGTAGACCCAAGTTAAAACAAAATTTTAAAAACCTCTATTAAAAACATTTCAGAGTCTGAACCCGGGCAGCTTCAAGCCCCCACACAAAGCTTTGTTACTTAAGCTAAACAAACACCCATGCCAGATGGTAGTTAGATTAAGCTACTACTCTACGTGTTAACTCTTCAGAAAAAAAGGAATGACAAAGAGGAGTAAAAAATTCTATCTTACAAGCACATTATGAGGGTGGGAGAATAACATACAGAATTTTCAAATGACTCCCTGCATATGCGTACTCTGTTTTTAAAAGGTGATCTCAAGAGAAATGCAGAACTGCCTGCAGCTTGCCTACAAAGCTGACAAGTACGACCACTGGTCTGCTGAGTGTAGCAGCCCTTGTGCGCGAGAGGGCAGCCCTTGGCCAAAGCAGAAGCGCTGCTTCAGCAGGTAGCTGTGAAATAGTCACCGAACCTGTTTTCTAGAGTAATTAGAAGACGGTCTAGAACAGGTTGAAGCAACTGCCTAAAGCAAAGTGAGGCCCCGCAATACTTCCACATTGTGGAGGTTCATTTAATGTGGAAAGAGAATAATGCTTCAAATACACAAGACATTTGAGGAAATAATTTCTTTGGATTCATTGGACCTAGAAGTGGAATCATACATTATTCTGCTGATAGAACAAGTCCAAGGAGGTTGTTGGAGAGTTGTCAGCTCTCTTAGTTGGCACTGTGTGAGGTTCATAAACACTGGCAGGTATTTTGACTGAGGAAGTGAACAAATGAACCACAACCATAACCTTCTTACAGGTAAATCTGAGAGAATGTAGTGGCATTCTTTACTAGCTCACAAAGATTTAATTTCTGGATGATAAGGTAGTGTCATTTTCTCTATATGCTGAACAATGTATTGCTTGTATTGAAGAATGTATACAAAAAGCTGGAGTCTTTTAAAGATGACTCAAAGGATTTTTGTCTCCTGAATTTGTGGATGGAATGGTTCTTCAAAAAACTTACCAAGGCTTCTTAAAAACATTGTGCTTACTATGAGTAAGTAAAAGAATATATTTATGCAAGATAGAGTTCGTAAAACCTGTTTTGTTCCTATATATGCTTGTGTTTCCAAGAGAAGTGGGAACATGAGTTATAAAAGCTCTTATAACATGAGTTATAAAAGCATGAGTTATAAAAGCTCATGAGTTATAAAAGCTCTCGTTAACTGTCCTGATATCAACAGAAAGCAATACTTGAAGCAAAATAAACATTAGGCCACCGTTTATTGAAACTTAACACTTGGGCTTAGTTAATACTTTGTTTTGTATTGTTCTTTTTTTGCAGATTAATTGCTTCATGTGTTGTGCTTAAGCAGACAGCACTAGTTTCCTTCTCTCCTTCTCCTTAAAAATATCTCCTGGGTACTGCTTGTTGTACATTCTGCATTAACTCTTGTACGCAGCAGTGCACATGAAACGGTGTGAGTCTCTGCTTGCATAGGGAGACCTCGGCAATCTGTATGGCTATAAGCCTTGCAGCAATTCTAAGCTCTGTGCAGTGAGTACAAATTGCTCTGTAAATAAATTTCACATCAAGTATTCTACAAAATCCCTGAGGCTGTACGATGGTGAGTCAGTGAGCTTATGAAAAGAACTTTCTGTTTAGACTTCTGTAGGGTGGGATGGTTTTGAATTACAAAGACAACTGAATTAGAAATAATAATAAAAAAAGCCTATTTCAACATATTTAATGGAAGTGCATTGAGTGACTTGGAAGTAGATCCACCTTGAAAGTTGGATGAGTTTGCCCAGGCCCTGGGTTTGGTCCTGCTTTGAGCGGGGAGTTGGACCAGGTGATCTCCAGAGGTGCCTTCCAGCCTACATGATTTTATTACAAAAATAAGAGTTAGAAGTTAGATAGTTAAAGTGCAAAATACTTTTTGTTGCTTCAAGGGTAGTCAATTCTGCATTTTTATGGGTATTAAAATTCCCTGAGTAATGGGAAGATGCAGATAGTCGATTGCACTGTTGAGCTACCGCCTCGGTTTCCATACTCCGTTGTCCTGAAAGCTGACCCTGCAAAGTCACTCAGGTGTCTCTGTATTGTGCTCCAGGCAAATGCAAGGAGCCATCATAAGCTTCGTGTTGCATTTGAGAAATAAAAGATTGCTGAAAGCTGGTGTGCTGCCGGAGTGCAGCACAGGCACAGCCACGTGGGTGCCCAGGGTAATCTGGATGCAGGAGGGTGCATTAGCTCCAGCAGTGCTCCAGTGGTAGGAGCTGGGTCTCTGCAGAAATGATTATTGCTTTGTCTGGATATGGTCATCTCTAGTGTCTCTTGTTCTGGAAACAGCATGTTGGCAACTCCTATTCCATGCAAAACACGGAGCCAGTATTGCTCTTTGGGGGTTATTAGCATGGACTCCACTCTGGGCAAATGGCAGCGCTGCTCTTCAGCCCCAGGCGGGAGCAGGCATGAAATAGCTGCTTTCAGCTGAGCCAGAGCCATGTCTCACAGTGCTCGTGGCAGAATCAGTCCGTACTCCAGATGATAATTAGGTAATTGCATGCCTCAACTACTTTTTTATGTTTGTGGCAAAGGGAGCCATACGGCATCTAATATTTTGCTGTCATAATTCTACACAGATGGGAAATTGAAACATCAGCGTTACATAAATTCTTGTGTCATCTTGGGCAAGCTAATAGCACAGCTAAAAAGAGAATTTGATTTCTGGATTGGATGTTTCCTCAACTTCTTGTAAAGGCTAAGGACGGGACTTTGGAGTTGCTTTGTGAAATTTTGGGAGTTAATTTGAATTTAAAATCCTGTTTTGGTGATTTTAAAAGGTGGTAGTTTTGGCAGCTGTTGTCACAAGACACTGAAGCTCAGGCAAAATTCAACAGTAGGTATGTTAAGTATGTTTACTTAAAGCAGTGTATATGCCCAAGCACTTCAGTGAATGACTGCTTCTATATTGTGTGTTGGCTTCAGGCTCTCTGGTCATCTACACGCTTTACATGTTGGCCATTGCTCTTGTTCAAGTCTTGATCCAGCAAATTTCATCTTCAGGTAGAAAAGGGCATATAAATTAAGCAAAGGACCTAATTCAAATTAAATGTGAACATCAAGATCACAACTAGGTTGAGCCACGTAACTGGGCACGGTTGGGTGTAATTATCAAATCAATGAAAACTTCTACAGTTCAGAATTTTCTGGGAATATAAATTTGTGTTTTAAGCCTGGATTTTTATATTCATTGTCCAAATAGCTGTTGTTCTTTGTCTCCTACAGAAAATTAAAGAAATATACAGTTTATACAATGTCAAAATTGATATAAATGTACATATGAACACAACCTATATTAACACCTAGCAAAATATCTGAATTAAATAAAATTAACTATTACATATCTATAGCTAAAGTTTTAAAGCAAATGAAGACAACTTGTCACAAAATGAGTGTGTGTGGGGGTGAAAGGTGCAGTGCACTTCACTCTTACAAAGGAATATGTTTTATTGACCTGGACAGTGATTTTAACAAAATTCTGTGGTAAGGTCACTCCTGTTTACTGCTTAGAGGATAAGTTTGTACAAAGATACCAGGAAGACCCTCCTATTGAATCACAGATTAGATCCCCTTGCTTTCCAAATTCCTTCCCAGAGGAGCCTGGGCATAGCTGAATCCAATCTTAGTCCCAGAGGTGGTCAGTGGTGTATGTCTACGGGATTACGATTGATCCTGGATACAACTTAGTAAAACATACAAAGTGTTAGAAAGTTTAGCATGCTGTGGTCTGTTGCTGGTTAAGGGATCTCTCAGCCTCAGGGAGTGTCCTTGAGGGTCATCCCTGCTCAAGGTGAGATCCTGGTTTTCAGCCCATTCACTTGCAAGGAGAGATCCAGGCTCTGGGTGTGTCCCATCTGTGGGATATTTATGGGATGATGATTTATAGTAATTTTTGCATATCATCCAAATGTTTGCTGATGCCAGCTTAGTCCTTGGCTGTTGGTCTATTGCCGTCACTCTCCCCAGAACTCCATGGGAACATCCCCCAGCAAGAGGCAGCCATGGAGTTAGTGTTCAGTGGGGAGAGGAGGGAGAGATTTAGGGGGCAGGCGCCACGATCACGTAATGTTTGACTCCTGAGCAGGGCTCTGTGTGGGAGGTCAGACTTGTCTGGGAACGGAGCACATCCCTCAAGCTACTGGACTGGTTATTGTGACAACCAGTGAAGAGTTAAAAGACTTGAAAAGCAGAAATTTCCTAACGTATGAATGAGCTGAGGTAAAAGTTAGTTTTAAAGTCCTGAAGTACAAATCAGAAAGAATCAGTTGCATTTCTTAGTTATACAAAATATTTCCCTAGTTAGCAAAACAGTTTTGGTCCTAAATCTGCCTTGATCAAAAGAAAAAACATTTTTTTGGGTGTTGGAAAAATGTAATCCCAGTTTCCAGCTAAAATGAAATGTGAAATAAATCACAAATTGAGTAGGTGTCTAATAATGTTGTTCATCATTTTCAAGCATAAGCCTGTACAAAAGGCAAGAATTTGAATATTTTGTTAGAAATCACATATTTAGTATATTTTTAGTAAATAATAATAATAATAAAACTTAAGTAATTGTTTAAATGAAAGGTTTTAGTTTCTTGATGCTTTAAATGCTAGTCAATCTACTATTGTTCTTTGCATAGATGGATAATAATCCTTTTTTCTTTCATTTGTTCTTTTTGTAAATTTTTCCTGTTGTGCAAAGATAGAATTTTAAAAGCTCAAAAAAAGTAGTTTCAGGTACTAAAATTATCTTTGAAAGATTGGTTCCATTTCAAAGTGCTGGCAGTCTTTGAGATTTACATTTATTGGATTTCACTCCTATTTGAATGCTAATCTCTGAGGAGTCTAACTACCAAACCTTGTTTGCTTTTAGTCATTTTATTGCAAGTTGTTCAAGAAGCAGTAGTAGTAAATCTCTTGAAGAGTTACAATTATATGAATCCTGAATAATCTGAATGTTATAAAATCTGACAAAAATGAGATTGTAGAATACTTTTAAAAGCATTAATATAGCAGTAGTAATTAGAAGGAACTCTGCTTCTATCGTGTAGGAAAAATGCCATTTAATAACATCAAATTAAGGATATTTCTATGCAAATGTGAATTTCAAACATCTAGTGAAAAATAAAATCTTAAATAATAACACTTTATTTTTATGGTAAGTGCTCAGAGATTTTGATCTGCATCTGAATCTCTGGAGATCTTAGTCCTCACTTTCCTCTTGAAAATTTGGCTGGCGTGTAAATAAAGGATATAATCTCCACTGTGCTCTCTATTCTATTGAAATTACTCTATACTGTTATTTGGCAGAGAAAACTATCTGAAAAAGCTCCCACATGCTCTGCTATTTGGACTTCACGGCAGACTGCTGGAGTCAAAGAGAATCCACAAGGAGTATTCGCAACAGTTCAAATGTGTGTTGAGAGCTTATTTGCTCCCATTTGCAAGCAGGCACCATAAGGCAGAGCAAAAACTCTGGCAAAGCTTCTCAGAAGTACGAGCAAAACTGAGTCACTTCAAGGAAGACAATTTTTTTTTTTTATCATCACCAGTAGGAGCAAAATTAAGCTCTGTGTTGACTGAATAGGGGAGCTTGGAAGGGCCAGAGGGTGCGGCAAAGCAGAGCTTGTACCCAGGTAATGAGGTAAATGATATTTTTTCCCAAGCAATGTGCAACTGGAGGCAGCCACCGATTTCATGTCTGTTTAGGGCAGACCCTGTCCATATGACAGGGTCTTATTTGGAAGAGAAATCATTCAGAGAAGTGCGATGAGGATGTGCAGGCAAAGCAAAAATACGTAAGGAGCAGCTTTGTTACATATGTTGTTTACATGTATTTTGTTCTGACCAAGTCCTGCATTTAAAGTTATCAGTCATGCTAACTGCACTTTTTCAATATTGGTTCCTGTAAATATTGCATTTCTAGGAAGCATTGTAGGAAGAGATTTTCAATATTTTTCATAATATTCCTCCTGATCTCCTTCCCCCCACCCCATTTTTTTTTCCAAAGAGGAGAGAAGTTTCTTTCTTTCATTTTCTATTTTTTTTCTAGATGGTAAATATGTTAAACCCTTTGAAAGAGAAATGGGTCGGAGCTGCTGCCTAGAATTTCACTCTCAGGTTTCATCCTGGATGTAGGAAAGTGGCAAGTAAGATGGGTGACAGCAGAGATATTTAGCAATTTCTTTCTCCTCTCTGCAAAATTTTTGCACTTTTCCCCCTATTGATTTTCTGTCCAGTCACCGCTACTGGCCTGATCTGCATGAACAGGAATTTTTCATTTGAATAAATATCTCTGAAATGCTCAGTATTAGTAACTATGAAAAAATGTTGATACCATAGGAAGGACTGTTCTTTGTATTATTAATATTTGAGCTTTAGATATTGCTTAATTTTTTTCTTTTCCTTGCTTAGGGAGACATCAACTATTAAAGAATAATAATTTGTCTTTAGATGAAAATAGCAGCCCTGAGAGGTTTTAGTCACTGCACTCTCAAGCAGCTCTGTTTCCCAGACGTGGGCACTCTTGGGAAAGGGCACTGCAGAATCCACCTTCTGCTAATCAGACTTTGAAAGTACCTCATAAGTAAAGAAATCTTTCAAGCATCTTAAACCCAGAATAATTATTGAGCTCATCATCCTTTATCAAATCCATTTTTCTTGAGATATTGAAATTGAAGTGTGACAGGGATGTCTAGTCTAAGACTTTGCAGTTATTATACTGTCGTATGTATCTTCAGAAATGAAGTATGATTACTGCTGTGATGTTATATTTCTTGATTTAGTTATATACTTAAATTAAAAAAAAATTGAATTACAGCATAGAATTTTATATTTCTTCTTTTTCCTCTTCTTTTTCAGTTTTGCTGATTTACTTGCTCATTTGTATTTGCTTTCCCTCTTTAGGTGGTAGTTTCCTTTTACCATTGCTATTATCGTTCCATTTTACCAAGCTATTAACAGGTCGTGTGCAGGCTGTTGTTCTGGAGTTATTATCTGTTTTTGTAAAGTTGAGCATATTTTACCATTCTGCATAACAAACAGTGATGAGAATACTTGCAGCCTCTTAGCCTCATCCCATCATTTTATCGTTTGAACTTACATTTGTGTGTAGAGGTATTAAGGTATTTTGTTTGTATATTTTATTATTAGGAATTATTATTAGGAAATGCAATATCTACATAGCGGTAGGTACAATGCAATAAAAATAGGTCAAGACTAAAAGAAATAGAACTAATCTCTGATGAAAACTATATGAGATGAGATAAAATTAATCAGAATTTGATTTTACTCTGGCCTTAAAAATCTTCTTGATCTGCCAGTGCATAATGACCCTCAATATCAAAAATGGATGTCTTTTTCTTGTCTCAATATGTCTTGCTTTATTTTATATCCATTAGAGTTACTTTTTTTTTCCTGTTGCTCCTGTCTACCTAAACAGATGCATTTGCTCTCCCAAAACATTTGTATTGACCAATGCTACTTTATCATCTATTAAATCAGCAAAACACTAACTCACCTGTTTAACATAAAGGATCTTGAGATCGATGGGGCTTTAATTAAAATAGATGCTTAAGGGCTTCATTGAGATGGCACCTTGAGTTTTCAAATCTGGAATATGTGGGATTATTACCTGTCTATCCTGTGGCTTGGCCTTGTCGCAGAAGACTTCAGTTGAGGTTCACAGTTGCTCACAGCTGAGGTTCACAGCTGCTCTGTGCCTCCGATAAAAGTAAGCAAACAATTTTCGTTTCATCTCTTTCTCTCTTCTGTCCCATTCTGTATATTCTATCCCTTCTGTCTCTCTTTTCTTACAGCTGAAGTCAGTGTTTCTTCAAAGCAGGCATACAGGGTAAGCTGAGCGTTGTTTGAACGTTATCAGAGAGGCCGGTTTGTGGCATCATGATGATTTGTGTTCTATGTGACGTTGTGTATCTGTTGTGATGGAAGCCCCTGCTTATGGAGAGAAACGCTGAGGTAAAACAGAAGTTTTGCTGCTTTGAAATGAAGAAAGTGAATTCAGTGGAAAAATCTGAGTATGAGTACAGGAGTGTTGGTCCCTAAAATAGGTGTCTAATGCCATTTTAGAAGATGTAGGCTATTTGAGATGTCTGTATTAAAATGATAGATGTCACTAACGCTCTCCGTGCCTTTTCTGAGCAGCAGATGGCATCTAGGTAGGCTCTGAGGCATCTTGAATTGCATAGACCACAACAGCTATTTCTTTATGCTAATAGCATGCAGTTATGCCAGGACTTCACTGTTTTTTGTTTGTTTGTTTGTTTTTGTGTATGATTAACATGAAATGGAGGGACCTGGACAGTGTCTGCACAAACAAAAGGGATTATAATTAACTCTTCCTTATATTGGACTAACTTACCTAATTGGTCTAATTTACAATAGGATACCAGCCTTCACCTGAAGCTCTCAAACATGACACGTCCATAACAGTCAATATACAAACTCAACTATAGAAAAGGTTTTGTAGGTCCTTGATGCTGTCTGTAAAACAGCAGATGGCTTCAGAGACACAAGTACCTGCTTAAATAATAGAAACACACTTCCTTTTATAGAGTAAAAGTTTTTTGATCACAGCTGCTCTTTCATTTTAGCTTAGCAAATACCATACTCACCGTGACCTTTAACATCTGTATTTGCTTAGGTGTGACTATTTCCAGTAGCTGTTCAGCTTGTGTTTATCCTTTTTCTTCCCTCGTATTTTCTAATTTGTAAACTGTCACTTACTGCTGTGCTTCATTGTCTGTTCCTTGTTCTGCTTCTTTTTTTTAATATTTTTTTTCATTACTTTTATGGATAAGTCCAAGCACTGTGTTATTTATTAACTCTGTTCTTTCACTTCTGGGTGATTTGTTTTGAGTGAGATGCCATTTTAAATGTCTTTGTTTTATGCTACATATCTCTCAAGCATTACTTCTAATGGATGTTTGGAAGTAGACTGGCTTCAGTCTCCAGATTTCAGTATCTAAGATTCCTCTGGCCTGGTTAGTTAGCAGTGCTTCACCACATGAAAATGCCATAGGAAGAAGCATGGCTGTGGTTGCCAACAGCATTCCTTTGCCAATTCTGGAATTTATTATTAAAACTTCAGATAGGATCATTTATTCAATTTTTACCATTACTTAGAATGAGTAGGCAAGGGGAAGGAGAGTCTTACCCTTGGTCAGCATGTATCTGTCTGATAGAGAAAAACATCTGTTTTAAAATAGAAGAAGCTGCGAACATAAGAATGCTCATATAACACTCATATTTCTCTTATCTGCCTATCCGCAGCTGTATCTTCCATGAGTAGAAACTAATTCTGAGTCTGTTGACTTGCAGATGAATTTTCAGCAAAAAATGAAGCTATTTTTTTTTCTTTGTCTACCTAATACTTAAGTTGTGTTTAAATAAGAGAAATCTGAGGAGATGTTTTATAACTTCAAATAGGTGAAAAAATTGCTGTAAAGAGAAAGAGAATATGCTGTTCTCTGTGTTCACTAGCAATATGACAAGGCATTGAGACAGGAATATTTTGTTTAATAAGGTATAGCTCAGAATTTACTGTGGTTGAGGAATTTGTCCCATCTCTCTCATACAAAAATACTACATCTCTCATAAGAAGTGCTGTCATGTTGCTGCATGCCCTGCAATGCAAGCAGTTTATATTTTCCCTTCTTTACACGGCCATCTATTTTCACCAAAACTGTGGGAATGGAGTATTGTGTTTTTTATCCTCAGATTGTGCAATAATAAAATGTCCCTGTTTCAGTTTAGGAAGATAATCTCCAAAAGTGATTTAAGTGTAACTAATTCAATATTGTCTCCTACAGTCTATAATCCCATGAGACAATGTTTTGGAGGTGGAAGTTCACTGTTTCTAGATCGTCTCACTGGATCATCATAAATGGAGTTGAAATCAGAGGTGGCTTCAATCTTGGAACTGGATAGTGAGATCTGTCCCAACAATCTCTGAAGTCTTTCTTTGTGCTGTCTGTGACATGCAGTGGTAGCATGCAACTATCCTCCATTCAATTCAATAATTCTTACCCCCTAAGTATTCTGCAAGCTCTAAAATTTCCTAGTGCTCTGTGATATACCTATGATTTCTTATGAAAGGTTGGTCTATATATCAAGGTTGCCTTGTAACTGTAGTAGGAATTCCTCCTGTGTTGTTTAGTTGTATTAAAACAGGGGAACAAAGGCTACAGATAGAATCATAGAATCACAGAATGCCTAAGGTTGGAAGGGACCTCTAGAGGTCATCTACTCCAACCCCCCTGCACACGCAGGGCCAC
>JAWLRI010000700.1:3364486-3378239 GCA_034781795.1 Crypturellus tataupa | reverse complement strand
AGACGCTCCTCTTAATGCACCCCAGGATCCCATTGGCCTTCTTGGCCACGAGGGCACACTGCTGCCTCATGGTCAACATTGAAACATAGAAACATTGCAACTTGTGGTTACCTTTCGGCAGGTCGTGCTAGTGGCACTTCTAGAAGTTGTCATAGAATATTTCCTCTTTTATTTGGAATATTCTACTCTTTTTAGGATTTTCATGGTTTCAGCATATTTCATCTATTTTCCTAAATCATATTGTTTTTCTATGTGCATTTTAGATAGCACCATTGTTGTTCAATAATTATTTAAAATTATTTAAAATATTGTAGTAGTGGGTTCTTCAGTAAGTATAATTAACTTGTCCTTTAAGTATTCCTCTGCCCACAGAGGCTTAAGTCTCATGTTTATAGGAAGATTTCATAAGTATTAATTATGAAGCTTAGGTTATGGAACACTTAATTATTTAAGAAGAGAGACATTTTTGCAATCTGTATATAAACATAAATGCTAACCTTTAACTTCATTTATCTAAAGGTATGCAAGTGATGTAACTGCTCTTAAATCATGTCATTGAAGTCTTCACTTGGTCACCTTATTTGTCAAATGACAGAATGACTAGGGGTGGGGGGCAGTGTGAGGGTCACTGGTACATTGGTGCATACACAGCAGCTCTTCTGGTTACATCTGCTGGTTACATCTGCTTTTAGCATGTGTCTGGTGAAGACAATACTTCTAATAACTATGCCTGCCATGAGATCTCACCTGTTAAGTTGATTCTGGCATGCTGCCTGATTTTGGGATCTTTTCAGTCTGTCTAACTTATTTAAAACACATTTGATTCTTCTGAGCCATTCTACAGCTTTTCAGATATACCAGCACTTCTGCACTTGCAAGAGTCTCAGTTCAGTTATTTTTCTAGTAGGTTAAATAGCCACTTGTTTCAGGCTATTAATCAGTTCTTACCAAACCTAGCTGCTCTGGAAATCATAGCCTTTTGCTATATTGAAAATTAACTCTCCTTGGCCCTACTGTCATACTAGCTTCAGTCATGAATCAATATGTCACCAGGCCTGAAAACCGTCACTTTCGCTGTGATCTCACGGCTGCGTTTATATACAACATTTTATGTATGCCTAAGGCTTGAGTTAATTGCATCCCTGCAGCACTTGTTCTGTAGTTTGCTCGAGCTCACCAGCTGTGTGCACTATGATGCTGCTGTTAGCGTGTGACCTGCCAGCGGGTGCCTCGCGCTTCAGCTCCGCGCTGGACCCGGAGCTGCCGCAGGGTGCAGGGGGGCCGTGAGCACAAGTGGGAGGGCAGGTGTGGGGCCATCTTTCTCCTTAGTGGAAGCTCATGCATCCCAGGAGAGGGAGAAAAGCAGTTTCTTGGCTTCAGTGCTACTCTGGTACTAGCGGATAGTAGATCTGGTTTCAGCCGGGAAATCGTCTGAGTTCTTCTTACAGCATGGGAGATGGGGTCCTGTCTGTGGCCCAGCCAAACTCACTATGTCCTTTCAACCTTTTCAGCCCTTGTCCTGTCAAATCAGAGTTCTGGAGAAAAGACATCAGCATGTGCCCTGCAGGCGCACAACAGCCTGCTGTGGGTGCAGATCTTTTAGATGTAAATAGCAACCTTCCACTACAAACTTCAACCTCTGACTTGCGCCAAAGGCTCCGTCACTCCCTGTGCCCCGCTTCCCTGCAAGGACTCAGAACTTGGTTTTCTGAGGACTTCTGACCAGGAGGTAAAGGGAAGTGTTCAGGCATCTGGAGTAGAGGTGGTCCCAAAGGGGTCTGCTAGTATGTTTGATTCAAAACTTGAATTGCCCAATCCCACTTTTCCTTCGGAAAGTGCAGCACTAGCAAGGCTTGTGCTGATTTGCTGAACTGCCTGACTTCTACACGTGTGCCATACTCTCCTTTTGCCAGGATCTTCATTCTGGAGTTAAAATTCTTCCTGTCCAAGTAAAACTAACCAAATGTCTTCTATTGCTACTTTTCTGCTAGGTGAAGTTTCTCAGGGTAGGTTTGGTCTCCCTCTGAGATGTTGTGAAGAACAGACCAGAGCAAAAAAGCTGCCCATGTAATTCATTTCTACAGAAAAGAAATACCTAATATGCTTGGCCAGATGCAGCAGAACTGCTATTTTGTAGCAGGATTATAAATCTGATTTCACACCTTCTGAAACTGTGGCTCTTTGTGTACCAGTAAATCAAACAGAATGTGGGCCAGAATTTCCTGGCCAATGCTGTGCGCCTGCACAGGCTGCAAAATGCTGAAACAGCCCCTGCCATGGTTTTTGCCTTGCTAGGGACTCCCAAGTAATTCCTGACTTAGTCTGGGAGTGAGCATGGGCCAAGGGTAATTGCCGTTTGATATTTTGGATCCAGTCACACTTTTGTAGGTTGACAGGACTTAATCACAGGCCATTCTGGGCCACTTGATTTTAGGAACCTGCCTATTTCATAGCCTGACATGAACAAATGATTTAGAGGAAGCATCCAATTTATTAGTGGTAGCCTGTACTCCCAAGGAGAAGCCTCTTGGAATGAACAACATCTTGAAACATGAACAAATGGGAGGTCTGCAAGATGCTGGGAAGACAGGCAGATTTCTGAGGTATCTGTTGATTTGAGCCAGTAGCTACCCTGAGTGAAAACCTGTTCATTATGAACTGGTACCCAGGCTAATATCACAATAAGTTGTCTAGGATATTTAATGTGGCTTTTGTTACATCAAGATATATCAGCATTTTGTTTCAGAACTAATTTCTACGTATACTGTATTTTAAGCTCCTGAGACACTTTGAGCGAAATCTACTGCCTGACTGTATCTGTCCAGACTGTATCTGACTTCCGTAGCTCATGTACCAGGACATGCACATATCCCAAAGGCTTTCAGTTGTATCTGCTTTCTCAGATGTCTTGAAATCCTATGATTTCCCAAATAAAAATGTCATTAGATTACGTTTTACACAGCAGAACCGTGTCCCTTCACCCCTGCTGCTATCCGTGAATCTACTGTGTTCTCAGAAAACTCATTTGACAAATTCAGACTTGGTATACTTTTAAGGACAAAGAATTCAACTCAGTTTTAAAAATACATGAGAAAAAAAAAGTTTTTATTCTTACTAGGTTTTGGGCATTCACTGATAAGTCTTGCATATAATATTAATTGCTTTTACCAGAAAGAATCAGAATGCATTGCTGATCGGCCTTTTATATTTCCCTTTCATTGGCTAAATATACCGCTTTAGCCCACACAACTCAGTAGGGACCTTGCTGGCTTCAAAAAAAAAAAATATGGAAAACTGCACTGAGTGCTAATTTCCCATGTGCAGATAAGAAAGTACACCCTAATTTGGAATTTACATTTATGAAGGAAGGAAGCTGTATTCAGCAACAGGGATAAGGGACACTGTGAAAATGAGGCAAGGTTTAACAACTGGAACTAGAGCTTCTGATAAACTGTGTAATTAAACCATGAATCTCCTTTTTAGCACAAATGCCAGGGAGAACCCTTTGCCATTTAAAACCCGCATAAGAGGAATGGTAGCAGAGAAACCACACACAATAAAGAGCATATGCATCTTTTTGAAGGAGGTGCCATGGGATTTGTATTAAGAAACTATGAATAAGAAGAGGGGCCAGAAAACCTCACAGCAAAGTACTTAGTGAATTCTTGGCTTGCATTAACAATGAAAACTGCAGGTAACATGTCATTATCAGGTAAATGCATACACTTGCCATCGCTCACTGGAAAGCCTGAGAAGGAAGGTAATTACCACTGTGCTCACAGTTTATGTTCAAAGGGTGTAATTATTTACCTGGCCCTCTACACAAATGTGTTTCACAGCATTTTAAAGGTGTTTAATGAATGTTTCCTGGCATATATAAAATCTAACAATTATCAATAAAATAGTTTTATTTTTATGCCGAGAAATTTTAAAAGCAGAAGAGAAAGTTTTCCGATTTTCTTCTTTCTTTAAGTGTTACATCTCAGAACCTCCTGGTATTTTCTGTTATGAAAACTGTACATATTAGCCCTAAATAAAGAAATGAGCACTCAGTGTGCGCAAGTTAATTGTAGGTATTTTAGAAATTTTCCGGATGAGAGGAAACTTGTTCTGGTGCAACATGATCAGTGAACTTTCCAAGTCCTTAGTTAAACATGAATTCATTTTCATGTTTAAGGAAATTAAGTAATTTTCAGATTTTAAGTTTGGTAACTTTTATCTTTTCGGGTTATTTCTTTGCTATGGTGAGGAGGTCAAAACAAAAAGCAAAAATCACACACAAAAGAAAATATTGTTCTGGTGAGGTATCCAAACTCATACTTTGACTAAGAGACTGAAATGTGTTTGAATCAAAGTCCAGTTTTTCAGCATTGATCCAAACTACATCTCTACATTCATTAGTGATGTATTTAACACATTTCCCATTATCACTAATGTATTATTATTACTGGATAATATTGAATGTAGGTGTGTGTTTGAATCCTCTTGGTCATTATAATACAATTTCAGAAGCTGTTAAACCATTACTTGCTCTATATTTTTTTAATATAGTTTGAATTTTGGAGTAGGTTGGTACTGTCTTTAACCATGCTGAATGTTTCCTTAAATTGTACATAGTCCCCCTGATGTTCCTAGGATTGTGTTGAAAGGAAAACATTATTTGAAAAAGCTCAAGAGGCAGAATCCTTTCCTCTTTGTCAAAATGTTTAGCCATCACATCAGTTATGAAAAACAAGTAAGTTTCCATTCACAGAATATCTGAAAGGAGTGTTATAACCTGCTACGTACAATGCTCAACAGGATAGAACTAATTTTAATTGTACGCTTTACAAGAAAAGAAATTATATTGAAAGTATGATTGCCTTCTGTATGTTAATATGTTTACTGAGAGGATTAGGAAAATTTCTATTGAGGAACATGCTTGTGTTATGCTGATTAATACTTGCAAAGAGATTTTGAATAGATCTTGACACTGAAAATGTTTATTGCTCAGAAGTACTTATCAACTTGTTAGATATCTTTTTCTCACTTGCAATATGGTGTTAGGAACATTTTGAAATTTGTATTTTACAAAAAAAAACCTAGAGTTTCTCTCTTCAAAACTAGCAGGCTAGTCTATCCTTATAACTATGAATGAAATATTGTTACTTTATTTTCTGTGAAATATTCATAATAGTAAAGGTCAGCTGCCGAAATTTTTTTTTGAAAAGAATATTAGGGTTATGAACTCAGAAGAATCAAAATTAATCTTAATTTGATTAAATTATGCAGTACCCAGTAAAGTGCCACAGCCTGCCATGCTCTTAATTTTGACTATGAGTTACAAATGCTATGAATGACCCATGCCTTCTCCCTGTCTTCCCCTATTCTAAATACAGGGTAAATTTAATATCAGCATTTTGATCTGATATCAGATAGCATTTGCAATTAGGTTCAAAGACACATGAAATGGTCTTGATTTTGTATTGCATTTCAGTCTCAAACCTAATGCTTGAGGTTTAGTTTTTGTGGAATTAACGAGAGTTTTGTAACCATTTCCATGCAGGCTGATCTCCACTTGGAAAAAGCAGACAGTGTGGATTTTGCATTAGAAGCCTGCAAACCAGAAGGCCACTAAGGATTTCTGTGCTTAAGCAAACGTAACTTGTCAGTTCTCAGACTCACTTTTGAGATCTGGGCCTTGTTCTGACTCAAAACTTGGATGATGGTGACAGCTCTTCCCATCTGAAGCTAAATAGTTGATCCATGAATCGAGTAAAACAAAATTTCTGAGAGACACCAAACTGATGCACGTAATTATGGTACTTATGCACCTAATTATTGTGCACCTATTTTTTTGGTCCTAAACCAGAAGTCTAATCCTTTGTATTCCAAGTTCTTATTTTCTTTGTGCAAACATGAAGCTAAATTTTCTAAGTAAGTAAGTGACTTGGGACTTTGTATTCCTAACTTGAACTATACATTAGATGAGTGAGCTTTAAAAATGCTAAACAGCAAGTCTGTTTAGGAAGTGTCTAGTCACGGAACACTCCAAATCACTTACTTAGAATATTTAGGTATTTTGGCAATGTTGTTTCAAAAAGGTAATACATGGGCAGTTTAGGCCAATGGTAAGTGAATGATATATAACATTAATGTAAGACTTTAGAAATGTAAAAAGTAAAAGAACTGCTAAAGTATTTAGCTGTTATAGAACACCACCAATTTTGTTACTTGAGAAAAAAAACAAAATAACCATTTTTAAAACAAAAGTTTCACAGACAGCAGTGGTGAATGGTAAATGCATAAAAATTACACTCTACAGTATCCTCAATATGTCCTCTGTTATTTAGAAATAACACTTCACAGTGTCTCATTCTAAAATGGAATTAAATTACAATGCAAACACCATGCCATCAAATTTTCCCTGACTCAAAGCTTCAAATCATTAACAACAATTTTTTTAATTACATTCTTACTGCGTAGGACTAATTGCAATATATACACTTAAATGTTGTTACGGGCAATTAGGTAATTGTGAATTCTGTGCACATAATTTGAATGTTTATGTAAAGAAAATACAGCATGGAAAATTTGTGTGGGGGACTTGTATTTTGAGCATATAACCTAGAACTGGAGCTCATTACTGTATTTATTTTTCTTATTTGCAAAAGCATTATGTAAATTAATTTTAAAATATGCTATCATATCAGGAACTGCAGATGTCAATACTGTGTGGTCCTGCAATAATCAGGAATATCAGGAAGAACTGATAACAACAACCCAGGAAAGGAAAATGCACAGATCTTTGAAACAATAGTAAAATTAAAATGAGAACTATCATCTTGGGCAGTTTTACCTGACAGAATAAGTTTTTTTTTTTTTTTTCACCAACAAGTTTGTTTTCATGACATTTTCCATTTGAAAACATTTTCCCAAATTGTGGTGGTTTTGCACTCTTGTTTGATAGGAAATTCAAACAAAAGTTTCAGTCCAAATGAGGTCATGGTCATTGCTGAGAAAACGGAAATTCTGAGCTCGAAATGATGAGCGGCAGTTTCCAGCAGTGTGAAATGTTCCTTCCTGCAGTGATGGGGAATAGACCAAACCTTTGGTGAGCTGCCTTGTGCTGCAGCGGTGGTGGTGAATTTGCTGCTGTTGGCAAACGCTGCCTCGCTCTGTGAGCCAGTCAGTGCTATGTGCCTGTTGCCTGTCAGAGGGAAAGAGTGTCATCAGTCTGTGTAATAGATGTTGATGCTCTGTGCGTGGCAGAGAAATGCTCTGATAAAGGTTAATTCTGGTTTTGCCATGGTGATTCATTTCACTTAGGCAGTGAAGTAGAACTGAGGCTAGGAGATTCACAAGCTCAGGAGCCCTACACTAAATGACTTACAATTTTCTGTCCTCATCATTATGCCCCTGCAATGATCTGCACTGTGCATGAATGTGCACAGTGAATTGTGGATGAAGGAATCTGCAATATAATTCTGCTTTGAGCATGTCTCTCCTTCCCTACTTTCTCTCCCACTCTTGCAAGAATCCGTTGTTGTGGGAATGCTGCGAGTTCGCACCCTCCTGGAGCGGGACAGTGAAGGTGCGCTCAAGCTGCGTGCAAGGCCCAGGAGGAAAATCAGTGCCTGCTTTGTCCTTTCTGATCGATCTCTGTTCCTTTTTCCCCTTTACTGCGTGCATTCTAAATGGTATTACACAGTGCACATTTGCTGAACTAGTAATCAAACGTTATTGTGCATGAAATCCACTTAGAGTGTATTAGGTGCCCAGCTGGGCATGCAGCTAGATTCTTTGGCTGCAAAAAAGGCTCGGGGTCCCCGAGAGATGTTCTTCAGTCACTTTTGATGGCTTCACAGAAAAAGAAAGGTTTTCTTTCTTTGCAGAGTCGGATGGTAGCAAACTGCCCTGCGTGGTCACCAAGGCTTTATCTTCTCTTGCTTCAGTTCCTACCCAGCTGTTGCAGCTGACACTCTGTAGCCTGATGCCAGCAAAATAACTTGTGCTTAGGATTGGTTTCTAATGGGACCTGAAATCTTTGCTTTCAGTTCTTGTTCCTTTGCTACTGCAGAGCATTAGGAAACAAAAGATGAAGCTGACTGTTCCCATTTTAGTTATGAACTAAAGAGCTCCCTGGGGAGTTACCTGAATGTCATATTTTATCATCCAGATAAAACTTTCTTTTGCAATTCAGTTGTCTGTCCATGATTGTGTTGTTTTCTATAATTGCTAGTCACTGTGGTGCAGCAGAATCAAGTTTTACTCCTGATACATAGAACTAAATCCATGAGTAGTCTCATTAAAATCAGTGGAACAATCAAGGAAAAATGAGCTAGTCACTGGAGATCCAAATAACTGCCTCTCTAACCAGTGTGCTCAAAACTTGTGTTTTGCCTAACTTCTCAGACGCTATTTTGGAGAAAGACAGCACTTACAAAGACTCTGAAATCTTTTCATCTTTAAAACTGGAGGCTGATTCAAGAGTTTTTAGCATGCTCATCCAGGGTTTCTGCTGTACCATGGACATGAGCATTACAACCTCTCTATCAGTACTCTTCTCCATAGGCATGGCATATGAGCCTTTTGTGTTCGGTGTTACTATGAACAGCATGTGGAAATGGTGGAGAGAACTTGCACATTTTTAATTTTTCTATTCACTTTGGATTTACTAACACGACCCTAATTTGTTGAACCATCATCTCCAAAGGCAGATACATTCTTCCCCATTTCTCACAGTTCAGAACAGAGATTGTAGTGCTGCTGTCTCTCCTCAGAAAGTCTTCAAGTTTAATAGTTTTATTTCTGTTTTGAGAGTAATATTCTGCAGGCTTACAACAGCAGAAGGACGTGGCAATTGAAAAGAATGACAAGGGCAAGGCAAAAAGAAAAAAAGCTGTGTTCATTTTAAAAATAAGCTAGGAGAGAGAGTAAAGGGATAGGAGGTATGATGCATTTTACAAGGCTGTCTGTTTTTTCAGAAGAGCTAACTGAGAACAGAAGGAAGGATATACTGTGTCATGTCTAGAGAAATGTTATAAGCTGCTCTCACAGGAGATTCTGCTGAGATGCTCCAGGGTCTTCCCATTGACCAGCACAGGTTTGTGCCTGCTCTGCTCTGCTGTGCCCTGCCTACCTGAGAGCATGTGGGCTGTGCCGCTACCCTAACCAAGCCCGAGCAGAAAGAGTGTTGATATGCAGACATATCAACATATGCTTCCAACATTGTAGAAATACTGTTTTGGGGAAATATCACTATACATTTCTCAAAACAGGCATTTGACATCAAATGCTTTTTAACCAAGCACTACTCAAATCTAAATGATTATCAAAACAGGTGTTAAGTCTCTATTTGCATCTATATGCTTAAAAATGTATTGTAAGATACGTTTGACAGCTTCTCTCCAATTAACACCACTTTCCTAACATTTATTTAATATTATTCTCTGAATCTCTCCTATTTTGTATGAGGTTTCTTTAGCATAACCTTTGCTACCTAAGAATTACATTTTCAAAGTGTGAATCATAGGCAATCCAAGTTCCTTTTCAAGCTGGTAAAGATATTTTCCTCTAAAGATGCCTTAATCGCACATATTTCATAGAGGAATTTTCACTGTCTTGTCTATAATAGATGCCAGATTTTCACATAATAAAGTTATCCTATACTTATTTTGCTGAGATATGTGTTTCTCTTAGTATATGTGTGCAGCATTGTGTCTAATCCTTTGTTTATTTGTTTGTTTTCTCTCATAATTTACTCCCTTCTGGGCCTACTAGTTTACCTGCAAACATGAGCTTTCAGTTTGATACTCCTGAATTCGCAACTGTAACAACAGTAGGACTTATTTCAAAGGAAAGAGCTTTCCAGGCAAAGCTACACCTGTAGCTATTCTCTGTATGTTCTTCTTTCACCTGTCTGTTTATTTCTAAAATTATGTAACTTGATGGACTGGATAAATTTCAGTCTTTATGCAGGAAAGAAATACTTCCTTGAAGGCTAGATACATCGCTGGAATGCCATATGAGTTGACCACAATAAGAATTGTTCCCATGGCCCCTTTAACACAGGGCTGTTGCCATCCAAACTAATTTTAGGTAGGGCAGGACCTTCATTTAACATTGTATTCAATGACAGGGGTGCATTTTAAATGCTGTTAGTTAATTTATCAGGCACTGAGCAATCTTTGCCCATCAGCTGCAGCTCCCTGCTGTGCTCTGTTTCGTTTTCAGAACTCATTTGGAGTTCACGTCATAAAAAATCTTTGAGCATCCAAATCAAAACTGAGTTTTATTTAACAGCATTTATGATTACTTTGAAGAGCTGGGTGGAAAATTAAGAGATATACCTTATTTATCTATGCATCAGAGAAAGTAATTATGCTAATTGTATATTGTATATAACATCAGTTACAACAGGAAAAAATGATGTGTGTGCTCATACACACACACAGGGAAAATTGATTTATGTAATATACCTACTGCAAACCATAACTTGAGACCAGCTTATAATTTTTAAATTATGTTTACTACTTCAAAGTAAAGTTACTAATTTTGTAGAAACTGATGCTATTTAATCAATAGTGAAATATGAATTGAAATACAGATTACAGATTGCCATTTCCACTAGGATATTCACTAGGATTTCAATCTTTTTTTTTCAAAAATAATTTCAGTTACTTTAAAGCTTATTCTGGCAATGCACAAAAACTAGAAAGCCTTGTCTAGACTTTTGCCTAGAATGAGAGGGGCACCTTGTAAACCAATTGTGTTCTTAAATTTTGGCATTAAGAGTTAGGTGAATAGCCCTGAAGAGATGACTTGCACCTTAAAGAAGGGGCTTTAGTCCAGATATTTAACTTCTGGATGTCAGAAGTACGGTGACATGAATCACAACTCTAAAATATAAAATAGATTAGCAGATGAAATATAATGTTCCTTTCCTGTTGATCATTATCATAGGATTTGATTATTTTAGAAAGGATGCACATTTGTTTTCAAGCTACGTCTTTGAGCAGAGGCAGCAGCCCATAAATTACATGTAGTAATCACAACCGAATTTAAACGTGACAGCAGAGGTTGGCTTCATTCCTCACAGACTGGCTGTGCAGAGAAAGCCTCTCATCTGTATGGGCGTCACAGCGCAGGACCAGAAGGGACCTCGAGGGAACGTCAGCCGCTCACGTGCTCCTGGGCAGGAGTGGCCGTGCCCTGATCACTCTTGGCACGTGTTTGTGTGAGCGGTTCCTAAGGTCCCCAGTGCCAGACCGCTACAACCTCCCTGTCTGAGCCTCGCTGCTCTAATTATCAGAAAAACTTTTCTATTATCCAATCTAAATCTTCATTTTAATTCATCCTATCTGCCACACACATAGTCAATTATTTAATTTCTTCTTTCAGCAGCCTTTTATGCAGTTGTTCTGTTATATGCCTCTTCAGTGTGCTTTAATTTAAATGACCCTGCTCCTTTAATCTTTCTTTATAGGTCACAATTTCCTGACTTCCAATCATTTCCGTTGCTCTTTGAATGATTCTGCTCAGCTGTTCCTCAGCTTTCTTGAGTTCAGTGCCTGAACTGGAGACAGTGGAATCTTTATTAATGATAAACAGAGAGAGAGGATTACTTCAAATATTTTACACTCTAAATTTAATTTGTAAGCTCCAGTATAATGCCAGCTCATGTTCTAAGTCTGTATATGTAGAATTAAATTTGAAGACTATAACTTTCTATGAAGCTGAGGTAAAAGTGGATTTGATTTTCTGACATGCCCTTAATTTTTGCAGCATCAGGAGCTACTTAATGATATAGATGCTAGTAGCTGTATATAAAAAAAATGCAGCCATGGAATTTCCATTTCAGAAATAATTTTAGGCTTTAGGCTCAACTGAATGTCTGTTTTTTTCGTTGATTATTTGAAATTGAAAACTGTTATACATTTTATTTTTCTCTTTGTAAAGACAGATGATTCCTAAGCATTAGTAATTCAAGCATTTTCACACTGTTCCACTTGGTATCTTTAACTGTGACCTGGGCTCACTTTCTAAAATGAAGTGCGCTGCTACCATGACTACTGCTGCCAGGTAGCTGCCAGGCAAGCTAAGGTTGAATATCTTAGTTTTACTTTTAATAAAAAAGATTAGGCTTCAAATGTTATGAAGAAGTATTTATATATTAAATACATAAGTGATTAACATGAGATAGACTTCAAGACAGAAGCTTTTCTATTGGTTCTTGAAACTTTCACTGTTTTATTGACAGTGCTTTTGATTTTTGAAGAAAAAAGGAAGAATCTGTCAGCACATCCCCCTCTATACCAGTTCCTGCCTTAGATTCAAATACTACCATAATCATTTTTATCTCCATCCCAGTTCCAAACAGCCCCAGGTGTGACTGTGCTCCATGGCCACCACATTTTGAAACTGGAGCTGTTATGGCTGCTGTTTCTTCCTGGGCTTATAGGGCTGAGAGAGCCAGAGAACAAATTGTGATGCATTCATTGACTAATGGAGCTGACCAAGACCAGCTCTTTCCTCTGTGCTATCCCACAAGAAAATTTGGAGAGGTCAATTTTTGAGATCTTAGAAAAGAAAAAAAAAAAAAAAAAGGAAAAACACAGATATAGGGCAGAAGTATCCAAGTGTTACATAAGTGCTGTGTGTTAACTTTTTCTCCTGCTGGTGACATCTATTAACATTTATATCAGAAACAATGATATTATGAAGACATAAAAATAGAAATGAAAAACAAATGAGCCCATCCCATTTACTCCACTGATCCCCATGTGACAAGTCAATGCTTTTTTGCCGAAATTCATATTTTTAGTGACCTCTAGGGATAAACTTCTAAGATGACTTCACTATGCTTCAGAGATAGTCTGCCCTTGACTACTACCAGCGAAGCATTTTTTGTGACTTGTCACTATATATGTGACTTGTCATTGTGTAGTTGTCAGAGCTCTTTTCTGTGATGTAGATATTATTTCAGAATACATTTTGCCTAAGCAAATTCTGCCTATATCAGGAAGATTCAATCTAGTTTATGTGCACAATGACTAAAGTTAAAGTTTGTGCTGTTTAGTGACAGAGGATAGTCAGAGTGTATTTCATTGATACTGATTCCTGCTGGTGAAATTTTAAATTGGTGTCTAGTTTTCTCCTGTATCTATTTCCTTAAAGTATCTTTCCTGTATCTATTTTCTTTAACAGGATTTAAAAATTTATGTTATGTCTCTATTTAAAAAAATCATTTAAAATTGCTTTGAATTTTTTTGCTTTGAATGCCTTCTTTGCTTCTGTCTTTACTGCTAAGGCAAGTCCCCATGAACTGCAGAACCTGGAGACAAGAGAGAACCAGGAGAGAGGAGGAATTTCTACTGGTCGAGGAGGATTGGGTTAGGGATTATCTAGGCAGATTTGACACCCATAAACCTATGGGCCTAGAGGGACTGCACCCAAGAGTGCTGGGGGAACTGGCAGGGGTCATTGCTCAGCCGCTTTCCATCATGTTTGAGAGGTCATGGAAAACAGGGCAGGTGCCTGAGGACTGGAAGACAGTCAACTGGACAAAAGCCACTCCAGTCTTCAAAAAGGGCAAGAGGGAGGAGCCGGCAAACTACAGGCCGGTCAGCCGCACCTCCATCCCTGGAAAGGTGATGGAGCAGCTCATCCTAGAGACCATCTCTAGATATGTCAAGGAAAAGAATCATAGAATCATAGAATCATAGAATGCCTAAGGTTGGAAGGGACCTCTAGAGGTCATCTAGTCCAACCC
>JAWLRI010000700.1:3350620-3364386 GCA_034781795.1 Crypturellus tataupa | reverse complement strand
ATGGATTTGCAGGTGTACAGGGGGGTACCTCTGACCCTCCTGTGACCCCGGGTGCAGAGCATGCTCAGTCAGGCCCACCAGCCTAACTGAGTGACTCATAACACCTAAAAGGAACATTCCGGCACCCGGGAGGTGGGGGCCGGAGCGGTCTGCCCCGGCCCCAGGCCTGCCTCCCTCCAGGGCTCGTCCAATCATGGAGCTCCGTTAATTGTCATACACCCAATTGTACCTCTCTTCCTCCCCAACCGAAGTTATTTAAGTTTGTGCTGTTGTTCCATAAAATTGTCTGTCAACTTTAACTCGTATCGAGTGGTTTGTCGGCAGTCCAAGCCGGAATACCCCGACCTTTGGGTGGCCCGTCTATCCTGACTCACCTTTCCTGATCCTGATCCGGCCCCGGGACCTGGAGTGGCTTCAAACCGCCCTCGCTGCTCCTCCCCCGTCGCGGCAGCCACATGGGACCCGTGAGTGACACCTCCCTGGGAGGCGGAGACGCGCAGCGGTACTGAGGTGAACGCGGCTCGCTTTAAAGGGACTGGAGCATCTGCCGTATGAGGAAAGACTAAGCGAGCTGGGCCTGTTTTGTCTGCAGAAGAGAAGGCTGAGAGGAGATTTGATCAATATGTTCAAGTACCTGAGGAGCAATTGTAGGGAGGATGGGGCCAGGCTCTTCTCCATGGTGGCTGTTGACAGGACGAGAGCTAACGGGTGTAAGTTGAAAAATAGGAAGTTTAATCTCCATATGAGGAAGAACTTCTTTCCTGTGAGGGTGACAGAGCCCTGGCACAGGCTGCCCAGAGAGGCTGTGGAGTCTCCTTCTCTGGAGATCTTCCAAACCCGCCTGGATGTCACCCTGTGCCACGTGCTCTGGGTGTCCCTGCTGGAGCAGACAGTTGGACTAGATGATCTCTAAAGGTCCCTTCCAACCTCAACCGTCCTGTGATTCTGTGACTTTAGCTTACATTTGGAGTTTGCTGCGACATGCTTATAGTCTGGTTAACTTTCGTGTAAGTTTGCTCCAGTGATGTGCATTTAGTAGAGGTCTAGCTGCCTCTAGAGTCTATTGAACCCTCAGCAGGAAAGTGGCATTACATTAGAGCAGTAGAAGTGCAATACATCCCTTTCCAACTCATTAATAGGGTTCAGAAGGTCTTAATTGAGAATTCATGTAAGTATTAGAAAGCCAGAGTCTAAAAGTGCTCTAATGCTCTTCTGCAGGCCGTTTCTGCTGATGGCAAAATGATCTTTTTAAACTTAAAGAAAAGAAAAAAGCAACCCATGAGGGTAAGCACAGCTATTTAAAGCATACATTTTACACTGCTTGTAGGAAACAGCACTCTTGTTGTGTAAGTCTGGGGCTTTGGGAATCATTATACAATGATTCCCAAAGGCAATATTGAACCAATATAGAAGGCAATATAGAACCAACCTGAGCAAGGGCATCTGTAATTTCTCATGTGCAGTAGGTAGAAGGCAGATTACATCAGATCTTGTGTTTTGGCAGTTGAACACTTACTTCTCATAATGGATCTTTTTATCGTGTGTCCTTAATATGGTAAATACAGTGTTAGTTTACAGTCAGGTCTCAGCTTTCATTTTTTTCTTCAAACAAAATATGTGAGAGGAAGAAATCAGGTCTCATATTACAGACTCATTATCCTTGAACATAGCAAAAAGGATGTTAAAATGTATGATACAAGAATCCTTCCTTTGGTTTTCTTGAAAAGACAACCAAAAAACCTTAGAACTACCTCTGGGTTACAAAGAGTAAGCATAAAAAATTTAGCAAGAAGAAGAAAGCTTTCTGCTCTAATGAGAGGCAAAGGTTTCCTTTTATGTATACGCAGATTCAGAAGTCATTCAACCGCTCTTCTACCTTCCTTCCTACTGTTTGTCTCATTATAAAGACCCTGGAACAATCAGAACATAATTTTAAGCAGAAGTGAAGGATCTTTGAATGTGCCACTCCTAGGGGGTGGAGGTTGGGATACTGCTGGGAATAGCAGGTTGTGGAGGAGACCCTCTGTGCTGAGTGCTCTGAGCTAGCTGGTGATTGCTGCCCCGTCTTTTTCGGGCAGCGACTTCACATGGTCCAAGTGCCCAGTGACCCTGGAGGGTGCAGATCCTGCTGTGTTTGCTTGTTTGCTATTTCCTGTATGACTGACCTCGCTTGCCTGCCTTCTTCTCCGCAGACAGCCTGAGCCGCCAATGTGCCTTTTGGCAGCTCCTTGGAAGTTTGTGTTCTGAGCATTCGTGCTTCCAGGTCTTGTGCTGTAACTCAGTGACACAGGTAGAATGCCCTGGTGACTTACTGTTCTCTCAGGTGACCAGATACTGTGTCTAAGACTTTCTTTTTTTTTTTTAAAAAAAATGTTTCTAAGGCATTTTGAATTAATTTTCAGTCAGGTTTATCTGAGACATTTACGTTATTCACCTAATAGTACAAGAGACATCCTAAATTAATGAATTAATTGATGTTTCAGAATATAACAGGCCCAAGTGTGTTGCTGTTCAAGATGTACTTGTGGATTTATCTTTCCCCTGTGTACTCAAGTTAAAAAGAACAGAAGATCTTATCTCCTGTGTGATCTGAAACACTAGTATCTTTTCTTCTGAAGTGTTCCTTCAGCATTCAGGGATGTGGTGGCCATGGCAAGTAATCTCTCTCCAGTTTTTCAAGAACTTCACACTCAGATGTGTGTCTCCAAAGGTGGTGTCTTGTTTCTGTCATCACAGTTGTGGTTGGAATAATCAATTTCTAACAGTGCCAGTGTATTAGCATTAAGATTTTTTACCACTTGATAGGCCTGAAGTGAAAGGTGGCCCTTCCTCTCTTTCCTGCTTTTAGCACTCAGCTGGATATGTCTTCAGGAATCCTAACACTGTGAGATAAAATTTGAGAGGTCTTATGGCACTGGAGGATCAAGCTACAGGGTAACAATTTGTCCTTTATGGGAGATTAAGCAATTATATTTTCTTACCTGCTATCAGAGGAATACTTACTTTCTGCTTTAGGGCTGAACTCTAAAATAAATATCAAACCTGCATATGGATGTATAATTGCAAAACTGATCTACATGTGATAGATGAAAGGCTAGTTTTACTGTGGTTGTATGCCCTCTAGCTGAGAAATTTGTCCACTTCATCTCTGGAAGACTCATGTCATACAGCAGCCCTTCCCTGGGGAGATCTGAATCTGTGGCGGCTCCTAAAATGACTCACCTACCATGTTATCATTTATTCTGTGTGTGTAAGTTCCCCTGTGGATTCCCTTCCACTTTGTACAGGCCAAATGTTCACTAAGACAATAATAACAACAACAAAAAAGAGTGATTACCACTTGTTGGTTAGGATACGCTTCTAAGAAAAGAGAGACCTTGATGCAAATGTCTGTTGTGAATCAAAACAAAATGGATTTGAGCCAAGATCTGTCACCTTCCAGGAAAGTGCTTTAATACTTAGTCATTTTCCTTCTCACTGGCTTAATGAATATTTAAGAAGTCTGTGCAGAATGGAACAGCATCAAGAGGAGAGACTGTGCACAAACCTCTTTATAATACCTTACAATAGCATAGCTAGGTCATTTTTGAGGAGACATGATTTCAGTTCCTCTCAGGAAAAAAAAGCATCTGTCTCCTGTAATTTGAGTTGAATTTATGCTTTGTTTTCCTAGAGTTTTTTTTTTTTTAATTAAAAAGGGAAGGAAGGAAGGAAGGAAGGAAGGAAGGAAGGAAGGAAGGAAGGAAGGAAGGAAGGAAGGAAGGAAGGAAGGAAGGACCTTGAAAACAGTGGTAATTTTTTAAATGAATTATCTGGACATTTCCAAAACACCTAATAGGAAATACATCCAAAAATTTCAGCTCTTCTAAAATAACTTTTTGGTAGATAAATAGTATGCTAAGTAAAACTGAAATTTTCTAACCAAAGAGTTTTTTTCAGATCTGATAGAAAAATAAATACAATATGCATTATCTTGCCACTGCACTGGAAGAAAAATTTTCCCTTAATCTCTCCAAAGGAAAACAATGAAGTGGTGGGCTGGGTGATGTGACTCCTAAATGGAACTATTAGTTTGTCACATATTAGATCATCCACAGAAAGATGATTTTTGTAATACTTGAAAATAGCAGTTGAGCTCATTTTTCCTAAAGGGTCTGTAAGGGTGAGACACATGCGTCTTCATGATCAGTGTAAGCGGACGTAAGGCTTTACTGAGACTGAAGGAGTAGTCCTGTTCTCCTCCAGCCCTACCATGATGTTCCCACCGTGTCTCTTCCTCTGACATGAAAGATCCCACAACAATAGTTTGAATATGATTTACTCAACGGATTGATGGAAAACTAACATTATTTTGTCTGTTCTGGGTTGCCAGTCTAACCTGCTTCATGGCTGCATCATTCCTGCAGCCTTTTGGCAAATGCCAAAGGCATCTTGGACTAACTGCAGCCCATTGTGAAAGAGAAAGGGAAGAGAGAAAAAAACCACCCACTGCTTTAAAAAAAAAAATGGATGGCAAGAATCACAAAACCACAGAATGGCTGCGGTTGGAAGGGACCTCTAGAGATCATCTAGTCCATACCCTCTGCTCCAGCAGGGACACCTAGAGCACGTGGCACAGGGTGGCATCCAGGTGGATCTCCACAACCTCTAGATATGTCAAAGTAGGTGCTGGTAGAATTGCACAGCGAGGGAATGAAAGGCAGTGACATAACCATTTCCTTGGTAAATCCTCTGTGAAGGTCTCCAAGAAGGTAGCACATCCCCTTTTCTGGATGGTAACTAAGTGTCTGTGTAAAACTCAGGTCACACTAACAGTGTAGATATCATTATCCTTTCCTAGATACATTTCAGAGTATATTTGTTAAAATAGCACAGTTCTGCCAAAGTAAAAATACATATTCAAAGCCCGCAGGATGAGCTGACAAATAGCAAGTTTTCACATCTCTGTACACTGTGGTGAAGTCATTCAGACTTTCTCATGCTAGCAGGTAGGTCGTGCAGTGACACCTATGAAAGAATCTACGTTACTTTATAATGTAAGTGAAATTAATGATACCCTGCAACACTTCTATGAGGATTCATAGTTTTTCCAGGTGTTGCATCTTTAAGAACATAACTATAAGGCTTCAGTGTCTCTGACCACATGTTTTATGTATAATATTGCCATTTCTTAGATTATTCAATCTATTATTTTCCACATTCACCCAGTACTTTCTGTACTCAAACTAGAACATTATACCCAAACAATAGCAACTGTTGCTATGGTATTGTTCTTGTTCATGGAGGGACATTGTCAACCAAAACCTATATTTTAACCTTCTCAAATAGTATAGAGAAAACATCTCCTTCTTTTCTAGTGTGTGCACATGTGTTATGTATCCTGATGGATATTGTTAATTTGATTTTTAGGGCTAGAATGATTCCAAAATTGATGAATATATTTGCATAAAAATTCAGTCTTGTGGCTGTCATGGATGGGCTGTGTTTGATATTAAAATAATGAGTTCTAAAGGAATCACTCAGTGTGTTAAAGAATCTCTCCCCATGCACTTTCTGCCATATTTATTTGTTATTTGTATTCTGGTGGCAGGCACATCAAGCTTCACATTCAGGAGAATCTGTGAAGGAACAGAGCTCACTATCAGATTCCTACCTCACTGGAGTTTAGAATTTCCATTATACAAACAATCATTTTGGAATCAATGTCTCCATTTAAAATATCGAGGAAACAAAATCCTCTTTGTAAAAGAACATGGTAAAAGTATTCCACAAATATTTCTAAGGGTTTTTTTTTACCAGTTCTTCTGTTCTTCTTGAAGACTTCATTTTGCAGAAATGACAAGTGTAACAATGTTTAACTCAGAGATTTCCTTTTTAATGATGTGTCCTTTTTTGATGAACTCAATAATAAAGTAGATCATCAACTAGAACATCAAAAAAAAATCATATTTTTGATTTCATACACCATAATATAATAGCAGTGGGAAGAAAAATGCCAAAACAGTGTTATTAGTTATTAAACTTGAGATCAAATAAATGCTAGGTATATCAATGTAAATCTGAAGTTATGTTCTCAAGAACACCAGATTATTTCATGTTTACAGTTGGCTACCAGATGTTGATATCTGCCCAGGATTATTCTGTGTAAGTGCAATTTTGTAAATAGCACTGTCAGAAAAAAAAAGGAATACTGAAATGAAAATTTCATGCTCTTCAGGTTTTGAGAATACCTTAAAAGACTGTGTGTCTTTTTATCAGATATTTTTTATTTTGAATTAAGGGTAGGGGGGGGGAGGATAGTGACTCTCTATCCTTTGCTTTTATTTTAAGCTACATCGTAAATATTGAAACAATAATTTAAAGTAATGCTTGCTATTCAACTAGAAACCTACAGCTTCTTTTCCAGATGTCTACAGGTATCTGGATCTGTGCAGGAAAGGCAGAGCCATGACTGCACAGACATTCACATACAGAGAGGACAGAGAGACACTTCGCTGTAGAAAGCCATTTTTAATGAACACTTTTAATTAGATAATATGCTATTGAGTCTGTAGGATCACATCTGAAATGATTTCTTTAATGCTATTTTGGAAAAAAAAAAATCCAAATTCCATGCTATATTCCCAGATTGTCTCTATCTAACCATTTATATTCTATCATTATAACAAAAAGTCCTTGCAGCTGGATCACATACTTACTTACTCATATGTGCATCTGCAGCTTTAGTTAGGCAAAACTTACTTTTCTTTTCTTAAGCCAAAAAGTATTTTCATGGTCTCTTTATTCTCTCCTTCTCTGACATAAGAATCTGTGTATATTCATCTCAGTTTCAGGAATGAAGCCTGAACTTCTGCAGCCATTTTCAACTTAATTCAAATGTTTATTTTACTAAAGGTCTAAGTGTTGCCACAGACATTGTATTTCCTTTAGGATGTATTTTATCTTTTGTATTTTGTAATGTGATTTTCATAACTGTGTGTCTCTGTTATTTCACTTATACTCTGAATAGCAGACAAGGACTTTCCGTTCAGCCATGATATTTGTATTTCTCTTTCTTAATACACAAAAAGGAAATAAGTCTCCTCCATTTGCGTGGAGGTAAACTTTTCAAAAGTGCTTCATAAAATATATGGAGCTGTGTGCTGTATGCTCTTTGTATCTTTGTATCTTCCTATCTTTGTATCTTTTTAAAGGGACAGTTTTTGGCCCATGAACCAGACAAAGTTCATAGAAGGGATCCACTAAAGCCAACATGGCAAAAGTGGATCTTTAAGAGGTGCTTATAAATGACCAGTTTAAGAACCTTGGAAAATATATTCTTCCAAAAAACTATATTATGCCCTTGGGGGTTGCTGAAGGAGATGTGAAGAGATGAAGTAGACAACTTCATTTCATGGTGTGCATAGGAATAATTATTGGGGGAAAGGAAATAATGTTAGATCTATCTGAAGTGAAAGATGAGGTAAAGAGTAGAGGTCCTTAAGTTTGCCCTTAAGAGGAGACCTGGTGCCTGTAGTGAGAATAGTTTCAAGTAGAGTAGAAATATTGGAAGGTAAGCTGGAAACTAGCCATCTGCAGAAGAAAAAACGGGTGTCCTTGCAATGGGCAATAAATTATATGATTTTAGAGATAGTGTGGGAGGAGCTGGAAGAGAAACAGCATTTGAGAAAGGTGTTGGAGAGGGATGTGGAGATTTGTGAATGCATTGAGAAAGAGAAGGGAACTGCAGGTCAGTGAGAGACTCAGAAGGAAGGCACTGGAAAGGAGCATTAGAAAAGCAACAAAAGTAAAGAGGTGGAATTGCTGACTGTTGAAGACTAGGGGGTTAAACAGCTATTGCAGAGCTGCACAATCCTGGCAAGCAATATCAGACATACAATGTTCCCAACAAATCAAGTGTGCGAAGCCACTCCTTAGGTTTGCCACTTTACACGAAGAGCATCAGCTCTCAAGTAAGTTTATTGTTATCATTCTGACAGAGATTTTAAAAGTCAATGTTTCTGTTTAAAGATGCAGTCACAAAGGAACTAATTAGCTCTGACAGAAGTCAGCCTGACAGTGTTACCCAAGAGAACCTGACTAGTCAAAAAGGAAACAATGACAACAGACACATAACGATTACTCCTTTTGTGAAGCGCTAGAATAACTTGTTCATCGGCACATATAATGAATCAAAAAGTCTTCAACCTCTTGGAAGGGGGAGCTAAACATATAAATGTCATTGGCATGCTGAGCAAAATCTTAATTTTTTAAAAGTCTGTTTGCAGCAAGATAGATTAAAGATTGGCAGAGAAACAAGGAACACGAAAGTATTCCAGAGAATTAAAGGATCAAAGTCTTTTGGCTCTGTAGGGGAGCAAAAGAAGTCATCTGAATTTGAACAGGAAAAGTGAGATAGGAAATAAGGACAACACTCAAATATTAATATCGAGAAAAACTATAAAAATATTTTATTTCCTTGTTCTCTTCTCCCTTCAACTTCTAACTGCATTGGAACTTCAAGGCTTATTTATTTTAATCCTGTTTCCTCAGCCAAATCAAGGATGCTACACAAGAAATGTGAAAGTTTTTTTATGTGGAGTTGTTTTGTGTCTCCATATGGTTGTTCTCATACATCTGATGAGTGAATTAACCTGAGTGTGTAGTGCAGTGAAAAATGCAGTTATAATTCTCATACATATGTAATAATTGCACCTAAAAAATCAGTCTCTGGACAGTGTCAATTAGAAAGAGCAGTTGATAAGATCACAGGTTCCCAAGAATTTGACTTCTTGGCAAAAGGCATGTAAATAACACGTCAAATATAAAGCTATAGGATGGATTGTGAAGCCTACGCATGCTGTGTGCTCTGTTTTCAAATAGTTTGGAATTTATGTAAAGAAGAGACAAACAGAAGTTTTTTGAATATGTGTTGCATGGAGCACAGTCCAAAGCGTGTGTGTCTTTCTCAACAGCAGTGTCTCTCCTACAGCTTGTGCCCTCAGGCTTCTCGCATTGGGCAACACAAAGAGAGATTTGTTACATCATCCTTCAGCTCCATTTTAATGCCTGACATAGGGAAATGGAAGTGAGAAGCCCTTTATATTTACTATATTTCTTTCAGAGATTGGTTTTCCTATCATTACTAGTTTACATTATTATATTATTTGAACTTTAACAAAAAATTGTACAGTATTGCTGTCAGTTCTCTGCTAACAAGAAGTTTTGAGGGAAACTCAGTATCATCTAATTTTTAATTATGACTACTTTGCTGTGGCCTTATTCTACTCGCTGGTTTTCTGAGCTGCAGTCATTTTTGACCTTGGAAGGGCTGCATCCAGTACATTATGGTCACTTGCTTTCCTCATGGTCTAAATCTTGAAACAAATAGCTTTCTTGCTTTTAACTAATGCTGAGCTACCTCAAACTCTGGAAATTCATTGGCCACTAATACAACTTCAGTAAGTCTGGTGTGATCCCTGCCAGTGGATGTGCTGCTCCAAGATAGCTTTAAAACCAAAAGTGTCATTGAATGAGGCAACAAAATAGTAGTAGCTAACAGTTCAAGTAACAGGGAATGTTACTGAGGAAAAAGGTAGCACAGACCAAAGCAGCCTTCACACAAAGGCCAGGGTCATCTCAAGTGAAGGTGAAAACACCTTCAGAGAGAAGTTTTCTATACCATACAGGGCTATCAATGAAGTCTGGATACAGGTCTGGCACTGGTGAGATGACTTGGTTCTACCTGGGATGGCAGCACTGATACTATTTGCAATCAAGATACAAATAATTGGCCTCGACTGTAGACTTAACAGTGGCTATAACAGCTGGCTTTATTTCCAATAGATAGGTACTTCTTTGCCCAGGAACGTATTATTCTTCTTCAAGTTCCTAGCTGCTATTAGTAGCCAACTAACTTTTTTTCCTCTTTAGAAAGAAGAGAGTTCTTTATGAAAGTGTGCTGAATTTGTACTGTATGTTCCAATAGATTTCTGCAGGATTTCTGTATATTCTACAAAATGAAGATATACTTGAATTTGAATCTGATTTTTTCCACATTTTGGGAGTATTTCAATCTCTGCAGAGCTATTAAATAAAAACCTGGATGATAGAAAGCTGATAAAATATGTTTGTTTTTGTAAACTATCACAAATCATATTACAGATTATTAGTTGGAAGGAGGGAAAATGAAAACAAAACTATGAGCTTAGACGTCTGAAGGGAGAATTTCTGACAGACACAGAGAAGAAAGTTTAGAGAGAAGTTAAAGCAGAAAAAAAAGAGAAGGCTGATTATTTAAATATTCACTTTTCTTTCTCAGTATGTACTTTAGTTGATGAGAAAATGGTTTGAAGATAGAGGCTGTTAAAGAGATCAGGAGCACTGATCATATAAAAAAATTAATTTCTCAGATATTAAGAGTGGCTTTGGTCCAAAAATCAAATTGAAAATTAAGTTATAGAAAGTAGTAATAAAGTAGGATAATTGCCAGTGTGTTCAGATGAGGTAGCAGATAAAAGAAAATTATTCTCTAAGAAAATTACAATAGCGTATAGAAAACACTTTTTAAAAAGTCACTATTTTTATAGTCTACAGGGATTAAATCTTCTTTTAGGAAAATTATCAGATTTTCTGGCATAAGAATTAAATAATGGCCAGATAAAAAAGGCCTTGCATAAAGTCTTATTTAAAACCCTTCTGCACAGAGAAAAAGCCAAAATATATCCATCTATGAGGCTAAAAATGATTCTTTGTCTCTAATTCTGTCAAGGTGCCTTAAATAGTCAAATCTGTAGTGATTTTATCATATTTTTCCTTGCAAAACCTCAAGCAGGTATAATGATGATACAAGGCATCAGACAAGTGCTCTTCTGGATAGATCTCGGCATGGGGTCAAGCCCAGACCTGAAGAAGACATCCTAGCCATGGCTACAGCAAGTTGAAGCCATGTGGCCAGCTTGGATGGCCTCCCAGCAGGGACTGACAGATCTAAAGACGATGGAGCTGCCCCAACTTATTGTATCAACAGGCTCCTTCGTTAGGAATCGTCTCCTCCTCCTTTGTCTTGCTACCCTTGCACTTCTGTTGCATCATCCCACAGATGCCAGAGCTGTAACTAGAAAGTTGAGGCTGAGGATGAAAGAAGAGTAAGACACAAAAGCCTCAACACTCCCTGTGGCTGTAAATCTGCTTATAACATCATAGCCAAGTGAGACACCTAACACAGGTACCAAGGGTCTAAGCTATAGAGTATCTAGTCAAGGGAGATCCAGTCATTGTTCAGCGGAATATCTGCTGAGATGCTGTTGGCTATACTGAGGTTTCCCTGCATGCACTGTAGGATGCTGTCGCTTGAACCCAGGACATTCAGCATTACATTCCTTCTATGTGTTAGCTCAAGTTAGTTGTAATGTGTGTCAAGAGACTAAAAAGAGGATATACACCTCTTAAATATGTAAAGTGGTTATTTTTGGATAATATGCACAATGCTAGGATTTAGGATTCTTAGGCTAAGCATTGGTATGCTCTCCACCTCCTCTGATGGGTTGATGGGCTGATCCTTGTTTTTGAGTTGCCATCTTCTGACTCCTTGTTTTTCTCTAAGGATTGACTATGTTTTCAGGTTGATACTTTTCCTCTTCAGTTCTTGATTCCTGTTTCAGCAAACCTAGATCTGCCTGCAACTTTTATCTTACCTAGTCTGCACACTTTCTCACTCGTCTTCCTCATAATTTAGCAATATTCTCAGAAGTTGGAGCTCAGGTTACATACGGGTGCTGTATCAAAACTAGACCTCAGTTCACAAACAGTTGAAGAAATGAGTAGGAAAAGGTATAACTAGGTTACTTGTGGTGTGAACATGAGGCTGGCAAATGTAGCACAGGTCCTGTAGGGAATGACAACCTTCTAGAGTGGCAGGGTATTGAAGTTCCATTTAGATGAACCTAATACACCACTTCTTGTCCATCGCATTCGGTATGTGTCCCAGGCCTTGCCTATTTCTTTTTTTTTCTGAACATACAGTTATTCATATTTTGAACTAGTATTTGTGTGGGTTTTTTAGGTAGTGTAGAGTGATTCTACTCATAGAATCATTATGATTGGAAAAGACCTTCAAGATCATAAAGTCCAACCATAAACCCATCACCACCCTGCCTGCTAAACCATGTCCCTAAGTAAGTGCCTCATCTACACGTTTCTTGAACACTGCCAGCGACAGTGTCTCTGGCACTTGCCTGGGCAGCCCGTTCCAAAGATTCATCACTCTTTCGATGGAGACGTTTTCCCTAATATCTAACCTGAACCTCTCCTGGTGCAACTTGAGGCCATTTCCTCTTTTCCTATCAGTAGCTATTCTGCAGAAGAGTCTGACCCCTCCCCCCCGCCCCGGCCCCACTACAACATCCTTTCAGGTAGTTGTAGAGACAAATAGGTCTGCCCTGAGCCTCCTCTTCTCCAGACTAAACAATCCCAGCTCCTTCAGCCACTCTTCAGAGAACAGATGTGTCCTTTTTCAGCCTTTTTACCAGCCCTTTGCTGGACGCACTTCAGGAGCTCCATGTCTCTCAGGCTGGGGAGCTGCAGCAGGACCCAGTAGCACTGCAGGAGTGGCCTTAGCAGGACTGAGCAAGGGGAATGTCATCCCCTTCTACTTCCATGTGCACCTGGAGCTGCAGGCAACATCTTCCTTAATGCAGCCCAGGAGAGCATTGGCCTTCTTTGCCACAAGGCTGCCCTGCTGCCTCATGGTGTCTTATTGTCCACCACAACCAGTAGGGCCTTCTGTGCCAAGCTGCTTTGCAGCTGCTCGGCCACAACCTCTGCTGCTGCCTGGTCTCCCTGCGCCAGCGGTAGCGCTTTGGGCTTTCTGTGGCTGCAGTGGGCCAGCTTCCCCTCTGCCCATATCTGCAGGTCCCTCTGAATGGCAGCACAAGCCTCTGCGCTGGCAGCCACTCTTCACACCTTGGTACTGGCACCAACCTTGCACATTGGTCCTGCTTGCAGGACAGCCTGCCTGCTTTTGAACTTGCAAGCAGGCTGCCTTGCCGTAGCACCACACTGTCCTAGGAAGAGGACAGGCAGGTTTAGGACAGAATCCAAGCCTCTGTCATGCTGCACTCACTCCCTTGTCACTGCCTATAGCATCCCATACTCCTCTACTTTTGGTAATGAAGCACAGAGGCACATCAGCCCAAGGGATCTCTGAGGTGCATATTGAAACACAGCCTCATCTCCAGGACTTCTGGAGGCTTTTACTTCTGTCTTGACAGAAACCTACATAGCTCCTGACACAAGCCTATTCTCAGTCCAACTTTCAACGGGTGGACTTGTCACTTATTTAGCCAGCCTACATACTCACCACACTGCCTGGGAATCCCCACTCATAGCATTTCATGGATTCCCCCTTGTGCAGCTGTAGGACTAGCAGGTAACTCGACTTTCTGCTCCCCTGACCCTTTGAGGTCAAAACGCTGGTGGGGATTGCACTGTAGTCCTTTGGAAGCCCACCAGCTTTGCTCTTTGGAGGTGATCCATGCTCAGATGGCATTGCTCTGGACAAGGGAAAGCTAGCAGCAGCTGGCTTCCAATGTGTCGCAGGATTTGGGCCTCTTGGTGGGGACAGATACAGCCAGCAGATGTGTTCTTCCTTGGAGCTACACCCGAACTCTTTCCACAGTGTTATTTATCCCCATACAGCTCCACCATTTCCTTGTTTTCCACCCCTTTCCCTGGTCCCTGTCTGGTACCAGCCCACACAGCATCCAAGTCCACACAGCCACAAGGGT
>JAWLRI010000700.1:3299465-3350520 GCA_034781795.1 Crypturellus tataupa | reverse complement strand
GGAGCCTGGAGCAGCTCCAGGCAACCTCGGAATCTCTTCGAGCACTTCTGGGCAACAT
This sequence comes from Crypturellus tataupa, assembly GCA_034781795.1. Taxonomy (NCBI): domain Eukaryota; kingdom Metazoa; phylum Chordata; class Aves; order Tinamiformes; family Tinamidae; genus Crypturellus; species Crypturellus tataupa. The sequence goes on along the minus strand of JAWLRI010000700.1, from coordinate 3,350,462 downwards.
GCACCAGGGCTCAGTCACCTTCTCATTAAAGATCTTGTCCAGAGATTCAAAGAGAGCTTTCTGGGTTTCTGGTTGTGCCCTTTGCCTCTTATGCTTTCACTGTGCTCCATGAGGAACAGTCTGGCTCCATCCTCTTGACACCTCCTTTCAGATATTGATACACACTGCTAAATTCCCCCAGCACCCCCTGTTTGTCAGGCTAGACAATCCCTGCTCTCCCAGTCTTTTTTCAGAAGATAGATGCATCAGGTCCTTCAGCCTTTTGTTACTCCTTTACTGGATGCACTCCAGGAATTCCACCTAACCATACAATTTTAGAATTATTATAAGCTACAAAAGACCTTTAAGATCAAGTCCAGTCGTAAAACCATCACCACCATGTCCCTAAGTGCCTCATTTACACGTTTCTTGGACACTGCCAGTGATGGTGACTCCAGCACTTCCCTGGGCAGCCTGTTCCAGTGATTCACCACTCTTTCTGTGGAGTTTTTCCTATTATGTAACCTGAATTTTCCCTGATGCAAATTGCCACCATTTCCTCTTGTCCTATCAGTAGTTATTCTGGAGGAGAGGTTGGCTCCTGCTTCATTATGATCTTCAACCTTCTTTGTAGAGACCCCTGAGCCTCCTCCAGACAAAATAACACCAGCTCCCTCAACTGCTCCTCATAAAGTCTCTGCAGTTCACACACTTGTCTTCTCTTTCTGATTCCAGCAAATTCTCTTCTACAGCTCTGGTTTTGCATTTATTGCACACCCCTCAAGACAAATTGTGATTTTTTGGAAGGTTTCCTCTTTAGAGTAGCATAAATGTTTATCATTACAGTTATGATATTTGCCTGTCTTCTGAGAGCTGCCAGAATATGTTTCCAGCAGCAAAGATCATCGATCCGTACTCACTCCGGTACTGGGTGCAAGAGAGGTAGGCAAAGGATGCAAGATAGACATAGTGGATGTGGTTGTTGTGCTTTTACGTCACACACAAAGAGAGTTTCTGGAGCAAAAGGTAGATCGATATGATACATCTATATAACAATGCTATTCTATGGTTAATGAAATACTTCACAGGGAACATGTTGCACTTATGCTTTGAGACTTAATGAGTTTGTTGTGCTGAGTTGAGGGTACGGCTAACCAGTACATACTGATTTTATCTAATTTTATAGACTGCACTGTATAAGGGTTCATTTCTGTGCCAAATGAAATATCAATCTAAATGTAAGTCTCTGTGTTTGCTACTTTGAGGACCTGAGGTGAGCCTTTTAATTGGCTTGTATAGATTGCTTAGCTGCTTAATAAAACACTTTGGCATTGCTACAGCTTCACATTTCTCGCAATTGAATGGACAAATGCAAAGCACTTAAACACAAATGCAGTGCTTTTTATTCTTATAAATATGAACAAAATATTTCAGAGTGCTGTAATTAGTCTTGCAGATTGGAAATAAGAAGTAAATGGACTCTTACCCTATCAAATAAGGTGCAATATGAAAAAGTATAATGCAAAGTAAAATTGAAGTTCAGGCAACTTTAGTGGTAAAGGCACCAACTACCTGAGAAACTCTCCTTCCTTCTATTCTTTCCTTTCCCATCTTTCCCATGTGCACAGGCAACAACTGCACCGGGGTTGTTTGCCTGTCAGGATTCTCTGAGCTATGGGCACAACCAGCTTTCACCTTAGAGTCTACAGGCTACAGCGCTGTGCTGCAGGGGATGGACATTTCTTGTGCTTGTTAAAGACTTGCAGAAATAATCACATTGTTAGCATCATGCGTAGTGGTGCTTGCACTGAGATGTGTCCAGGGATTAGAGCACTTCTGTGAACTTTGGGGATGCAGAGTCATTCTGAGTACGGCGCTTCATTAGTTTCCAGTACTGTTTGCTTGGTACTTTCTGCTGTCTTATATTAACGATGTTATTGTCTGTGATTTGTTTTCTTCTTCTTTTACTGCAGCAATGCCTTTGTACTCAGTATTAGGGCATGGAGTCTGTTTTTCAAGTGTGTTTCTCCCACACTTCTTATACATAACAACACTGTTTGTTGTATTCAACCTTTTCTTATTTGTGAACCTGGGCATAGTAGGGATGTAAAGAAAAGCTAGCAAAGAAACAACTCAGTACATAATGTTTTTTTCCCCTCTATCTTTTGTATTATAATTTTCAGAAAACAAACATATTTGATATGGGGTATTACTGGGACAACATGATTCTGTTAGTATTCTTTTGTTTTGTTTTTGGTTATTTTTTGCTTTTGCTTTTTTTCCAGACCACCAGAAATGTTGATATTTCAGAGATATCTAAAAGAAAACATGGCATTTCAAACTGCTGTGCAGAATTCTTTGAGTCTGTGCAAAGATTTTTAGGAGACTAACACAGAAAATCTGTCTTGTTACAAAGATGAATCAGAAGTTGTCTATCCCAGCCAACCTAAGTGGGAAAAAAGATTCTTCCATATGACAAGTTTTCAAGCTCCACTTCTTACAAGGAATGGGTTGGGCTAAAATCTGGAAAGGTGTTGCTAAGTAATAGAAAAAAACTGCACCTTGTTTGCTTAGCTGCAGATCTGACCCTACTCTCCTTTGCCCACCTCTCCTGAAGCTTGAGACTCACTAAAACGGCCAAAAACAGGGTCATCTTCACTGAGATTTCACAGTGATAAGCAGTTTAGCTGCAACAGGTACTGTGAAACATGATCTGAAAGGCCCTGTTGAAAAAACAGAAGAAACTATGAAAGTCCCTGTTATAAACACCCACAACTGTTCCCTCTCCTCCCTCTCACATGCAGCTTCCCATCCCTGTGATATTCTCCAGAGAAAAGGTATTTACAGAAAAGAACAGATTTCTGGTGACTTCTTTCAAGTGAATTATTTAAAGCATTTAGTGAAAAAAAAATGTTTGGTTTGTAACGATGACCCAATTCAAGTTTGGGTACGGAAACGTAAAGCATGGTAGTTTTAAGGACTATGGCAATTTTTAAAGGAAAAAATAGATCTTCAGTCTTTATTTGAAAGACGTCCTAGAGCCCGTGGCCACCTCAAAGTAATGAAAATACCTGATTGACTTACGTTTTTTTCCTTTGTATACCATATTGTGTACCATACACCATTTTCCTTGTGCACCATATTGTATTGTGATAATGAAACATATAGAGAAAATCTCACAGAGATTATGTAAGTGAGAGTTCAGCAATGTATCTTCCTCCTGTAATGTACACTTCCACTGTGAAATAGCTGATTTTAGAGTCTAATACCACCACAGCTTGGTAACTGCTTTCTTCGTGACTGAGAGAGAAGTTTATTCAAGACCACTTTGATAACTCTAAAAGGGAAATTCTATTTATGCCTAAAGGCACTGAGATATTTTTGTGAAGATCAACAATATTAGATTTTCTCAATATTTTTTAAGGAAAAAAACTGTTAATAATCTCTAATTATAATAGATTTTCTTAGTGTCTTTTTCTACTTTTTGTAAGAAGTGTTCTCCATATAGCTTATACAGCACTGTCTTAAACACTTCTACTATAGAACCTATCTAGGAAAATTAAGATTCCAGTATGCAGTCAATAATTCATAAATCTACAGAATTTAAAATGTAACTCTTTAGACTGAAGGCTTTTATTTAAAATAAGTTTCAGGAAATACCATATGATTGGTAATATTCTAATGAATATTTGTGAGATATAGTCTGGATGGAGATCATTTAAAATGTTGTCTCTAATAAGCAGTAAATATAGAGTAAATTAAATATTAGATCTGAACCTGATCCCTTACAAAAGGGATCAATTGCTCTCATAATAGTTCAATCCATGAATTTATTCATTTGAATGAATGAAATTATATTCATGTGTTAGTAGAGTAAATGAGAAGAAAATTAGTACTTGGTATTAAACGGATCCTCAAACTTATAAATGCTTTGAGTTGATGTTAGAAAATCTGTTGTGATAGCTGAACATAAGAAAACATAGTGATTGAACATCAGTTCAATATGGACGGAAATGGCAACATAAAACTCTGATTATTTATTTCCTGGAAAAAGATATATTGAAATTAGTGAACACAGGATCTGAAGATTAATATGAACTGCCATTCCTTATAATTGGTCTTATTTGATAGATTATATGTATGAACATGAGGCTGTACTGTGGTGTTTTGAAGACAAGTGTCTACACTGTTGAAGAATAGGTTATGACTTTTCAGAGCCCAGAGTTATAGGATGATTTAAATTGGGGTAAAGTTCAGAGAATGATAATCTGAAACATATTTTGAAATCATTTGGCTTTGGCTATATATATATTCATGTGTATGTTATATATATTTTTGGTGGGAGGATTTTGGCTTTGGATTCCTTAATCAAATTGCAGTAACTTCCAGAAGTGACTACATCCAATAAAGGATAACAAAAATCCTCACTTTACTATTGCACTCTATCACCTTATGAAGTTGTCATAAGCAGCTGGATCATAAGAACTGCTGTGTCAGCAATGTTAAGAGATCTCGCCTATACCTGATCTGAAATCTCATTGCTACAATAGGCTGAATGGATGCAGAGTGCAAATACAGCGACATATGCCATCACCCTAGCATATACTTGTGTTGTAATGCAACACCAGCATTACACAGCAACACAGTAACACAGCAACAATGCAGCTGCTGACCTGAGAAATAAAGCTTCCCTGGTGCAAATTCCTCTCAGAGTTGCCAGGTTGGTTTGATTGCCATAGGAGACAATTGAATGACTCATAATAAAAATCATTTTCAGTCACAGGAATTACAACTCAGGCCTGAGGACCAATAGTGCAGTGATACACCACTGGGGCTTCTGACTCTCTAGGGTCCCAGAGCTGCTGACGTTGTGTTATGTTTAAAATTCAGCACAACTCATTGTCTGGAATAGCAAAAATATGCTAGAGAGTATTATAGGGAAAAAAAAAAAAAGCCACATAACTTGCACTGGAGTTTTCAGTTGTGCTTGTAAAGTTTTACTTTCCAGTTTGCTCCATGCCACCATCTGACTCCATTTTGGGTTAAAACTTAAAAGAGAATACAGAAAAGTAGAAAAGTTTTAAAAAGAAATAAAAGGGTTTATAGGCATATATTTAAAGTTTCCTGTTCCTCAAAAGCAACATAGACAAAATGTGATTTAGTAGAATTTGATTGAAAAGAGAGAAAAAAAATAAAAAAAACTTGCCAAGGCTGCATGCCAACCCTTGGGAGAATGGTCATGACGATCACCGGGGCATGGGGGAAATTGTTCCCCAGCATAGGCAGGAGTGAGAGGTTCAATTAAAAGCCTGACTTTGAATCTACCTCAGAGAAGTCTGACTCTAGTGCGTGGCTTCCCTAAGTTAAGGTTTGGCTTTTTGGTTGTCACCCTTTACTGCTCTAAGCCTTGCAACTCTGGCCACCCTTTCCTCCCACTCCCTGCAATGAGTGTAGTATCTACTGTTCATCAAGGCTGGCTCATCCTGCTGATCAGATTAAGCAAATGCACCTACATCTCTGCCTTGGTACCTGCAATTCCTGGCCATCGGTGCCAGCATGACTCCCTCAGCAGTACGACATCCAGTCATCCCACCACCATCTGTCTGCTGGGGAAAAACTCTCAGCAACTAGTTGAGAAAGGTGCACCTCAAAGAAGATAGGATGTGTGTGCATGTAGCCAGCTCTCTGCGTGTGGGATCTGTTTGTCGTGGTGCTGAGTGGGCTGGCTGCCCTGACACCGTTTGCGACCTTGTCAGAGCAAACCAATGTATTGCTGAGGGAGCAAGGAGGGCATAAAGGAATGTCACAGATGGATGTCAGAAGTCAAGGGATTTTTTTAGGAGAACCTTTAAAAACTCTGACCGCCTATCGCTGCAGTGAGTTCTGAATATCATGGAGTGAAAAGCAACATTGCGTGTATTCGGAATATTGAGAACATAACACATATTGTGTGTGCAACTTGTTTTCTGCTGTGTAGTATTAGGAATTAGCTATGTCTGTCTTAATAAAGAGGTTTTAGAAAATGTCAAGTTACATTCAATAAGAGAGAAGCTAGCTGGGGCAAAGTCAACAGACTTTGTTTTGAAAAAATCTATTGAGAAATTATTCTCAAAAGCTTTCGTAACTGCTGTTATTTTGTGCATATATGCTTCTGAAAAAAATTCCTTAGAAAATACCTGAGCAGAAAGTGAAGACAGAATCAATATAATTTTAATAACAGTAATTTCTAAGAATCAAAAGTAGGGTGGTACAATGTTTTTATTGTTCTTGTGTTTTTCTAGTGTGGGTGTTTCAAACTGTATTCTCTCTCTCTAAAAATATATGGTAACTGCTAAAGCAAATATATTATTGTGAAAAGGTCAGCTGATATTAATCTCTGTTACCTAAAAAATGCTGTTATAAATGTACAGAAGCGAAAGCAGATGGTTTTCTACTTTCTAGTTACTTTTATGTCTGTTCAAATTCTCAAACATTGACAAACATTGTTTCCCTTAATAGACCAGTCATCCATAGATATTCTCATTTTATATAAACTCTTCAGGATTTTAGAGTTTATGGCAGACTAAAGCAACCAGATGTAAGATGCATGTAGGAATTTGCTAAACTTAATTTTTAGAACAATTCTAACTCTACTATGTTTATTCATTTGAAGTTCTGTTGACCTTGTAAAAGGTCACAGTGAATGGTGATGCAAAAATACAGATCTGTGGCGGTTGGTAAAGTTTAGCCCTTCAAGTGACAATTGTCCGCTTACTGCAAAACGAAACCTGAGTGTTGGTTTCTAAAACTATAGCTAGGATTTAATATATTTAAGAAAAGTAATTCTAGAAGAGTGTTGAGAACAGAATTGTGGAAAACAGTCCATGTATTTAGAGATTAGTTCCCTTATCTGTATATGTTCCCAGGTGAATGTTAACTTACATTACAGAACACTTTCTAGTTCTAAGAACTGTTTTGAGGCATTTAGTAGTCATAAGGCATTGAGTTTGGCTGGTGTGCAGTTTTCAAGCAGTGCTGTATTGGCCAGTGGTCTGCACAGATCATGCTGTGGAGCTGATGATCCTTGCAAAATGCTTATGTAAAACAAGTGGTCCTTCTTTGTTACTGCCAGCTAAATTGCATCTAAATATGCTGTAAAATCGTACCTTAATTGTGTAAGTACCTGCAGCGGCTGTCAGAAAGAGGCGGCAACCTCCTATGATTTAAAGTCAGGCCAGGAAGCTATCCATTCAGCTAGGAGTAGGAAGGAATATAGCTACAAAATGTATTATAATGTACCATGAAAAAACGTGAGAACTTAAATGCATAGGAACCATATTCTGAATATAATGCAATGTTAAATAAGTTACTCCTTTAATAGTCTATTTTGTTTTTTACTTGCAGAAAAACAAAACAGTAATTAATGAAGACAGTTATTGGTTCTTGACTTTTACATTGTTTGATTAGTTTAATGGTTAGTTTAACTCGATCAGAAGAGATACACTATGTATTCAGAAAAGAAAAATGTAGCATGAGCCTGTTACTGAATGAGCCTGTTTACTTTAGAAAGCCTTCACATTCTCAAGTTTATGTGGTGGACACACAGGTCAAGCATTGATACAAGCAATCTATGATTGCATTCATTACTGTTTGAAGCATAAACTTTTATCTAACTCGATCAGCTTGAGAGAAGATTAATTTTTAGCCTGTTTACAGAGTTCAGTTCACTCATGTGAGTCGCTCACAAACTCCGAAGTTTCAATAATAGCATAACAGGTAGGTAATTAGCTTTGCTTTTTAAGTGTCTTGCAGAGGTGACTGGGCATTAGAAGTTCTTTTGACTAAGCATTATCAATCTGACCTTGGAAAACAACTGCACTCCCTATGCTGAGGGCATCCATGGTGTGTGTGCTGCAATAGGATGCAGCTGTAGGTGATTCACTTGCTGCTGTAGGGAATGGAGGAGCAGTAACCAGTCAGGAGAGCAAATGGCACTTCTTGTTACAGTACCATATCCTGAGATAGCCTGCTCATTATTGCAAGCTCTTGGATTACTTTCTATTTTTTAAGTCTTTCCGCTGAAACTAGGAGTGATACGAAACTGTGGTGCTGATGCAATGGAGAGCAAAAGGAAAGGAGAAACTCATATTCCAGAAGTAAAGCTACTATTCTTTTGTTCCATGAAATGTGTGGAAAGATGAGACTGTTTTGTTCCTCTGAACTATGTACTTATCTTTGGAAAGGGAGAACTACTAGCTTTTTCAAAGTGTGCCTTCCTTGAGCATACGAAGCCCATGGAATTTGTTGAAAAAAAATGGTAGATTGGCTTTAAGGTTGTGATTTTTAAAAATAGTAGTCCATTTGAGGAGTATGTTTGTTTATGTACTTTTTGACTTATTTAGTCCTCTGGGATCACCTTGCAATTCAAACATCTCTCCACAGTCAAAAGGGAGAGAGAGAGGTACTTAAAAATTGAAAACTGATTTTTTTCTGAAGTGGCTTGTTTCATCAGATAAGCATAAAGAAAATGTGCAATACAGAACTAAAACCAGAGGAGTTAACAACACTACTTTTATTCTTCTTTGTTTTCTTGGATTATTTCCTCTGTATCATCTTGTTCACCAGCGAGAGCAAGGATATGAGGAAATCATATTTAGAGTTTAGTCTGTGTTTAAAGCGAACAGAAACTTGTTGCATTTTTTCTTCCTCATGAAGCAAGCAAGCAATGGGAGAGTGACAAAGTAGGACATTTTTCATATAAATGTATATGACAACTAACAAGATAGCTTGTGATTCCTCCTGAGTTAGGACTTTGAGCTGTATGTTATTTACAATGGAACAAGAACAAGAAAGTTGCAGCAGATAGGGAAAAGAAAGAAACAATTAGTGGAGAAACAACACTCCAGGATCTTAAGGCTATGCACTGGGAAAGGAGTGAAGATAAACATGCATTAAAGATATAAAAACAGATTGGAGAGAAATTAATTTTATGGGACAAATATTACTTTTTAAAATATATTTTGATATATGATATTTTATAGCTTAAGTAACACATAGACAATATTTAGAACTTCTTTAGAAATGTTTTAGTTCTTAAATTGGACACTGAAATGATCTTTTTTCTGACATTTTTTAGTCGACAGTTGATCTTGAACTTTCACTTTAATAGAAATACTAATTTTGGCAAAGTAGCACCCCTTATAAGACCTTAAAAAACTCATAACTATAATATGCCTCTTCACTTTCTAAATGTCGATCATTATGTATTATCTTTAGATTCTAGTTTCACTCAACCTTTTTTCTAACAGAGGTTTTCTTCTATCAGAAAGTACAGATGAGGAAATGTATGTGTTTTGGTGGCACTCCAGTGTGGGTTTGTGATCAGACTTGATGATCACACAGTCTTGCCAGACACATTATTTCACCTTCAGGACATCATATAAGGACTGGATTCTCAGAATTCAACAATTTGCCATGAGTTGCTCTTACTCACTGTGCAATGCATAAAATAAAATTGGTGAGATAACTGAAGTTATTTTTAGTTTTCTTTAGTTTGCGAGATCAGCGAGTGTCATAATTTGAGACTTAAAATAGAACCAGGTTTGCTTTAAAATCAATTATTCCCCCCTGCCTCAAGGACTGCAGGATGTAGCACTGAAGGAGGTTTACAGATAGAAGTGATTATTTTTTGTGTGTCATGAGGCAGCAGATGATCTTCTGCTGTCACAAAATGGTAGTAGGCAACAGAAGACAAGTGTAAGGGCTTATACTCTACAGGCACAAGATTTTGTAGGATTTTGAAGTTCTTTGGATGCATCTGCTTCCCCCAAAATACTGGATAGATCACTGACCCCATGTAGAAGAGGAAGTAAGGGAGAGTGCTGGTTATATTGTTATCCTCATTCTGCTAGTGGCCAGGACAGGCCCCTCAATTGCCAGCTTTGTGCTGCTGCAGGAGACTAGCCCAACTCACTCCATGGGTGGTTTGCCATTTTTGATCTACCAGAAGTGTCACTTAGAAGGGCTGAGTATGCTAAAATTCACTTTATAGAGTTCACTCATTTGCCAGAAGAAGAGAAAAAATTAGATGGTATGACCATAAATGTGCACCTAGCTTCAGGAATACCTGTGAAATATACTGGGAATCAATCTGGACTAATCCAAAAAATCATAGTATAATATTTCAAATCACCTAGATAAATCAGCTATGAGAGAAATAGTGTTTCCTTTAGAATACTTGATTTTATATCACAGAGATATACTATGTTATTTAATAATTATGTAATAGTGGCACCCGGAGGCCTTTTTTCTGCTAAGTGTACATACATATGGCTTAGAGCATGGCCCTTTTCCAGTGCACTATTTTCAGGATGTTTTTCAGGATAAATAAGGGGTTCTGAGAAAAGCCCCTACCAGTTAATGTTTTCTAGTAGAAAACAATTTTTCTTGCCTCAGATCATGAAGACATATAGCTTATGCTTTCTCTAAAATTCTTAAAAAATAGATTTACTACAGCACATCTCATATTGGTGTTATTCATATGCCTTTCCAATACTTTCTAAATTTATGTTTTCTGTAATATCAGCTGACAGTGAATTGCACAGTGTGATTGTACATTGTGTGGAAAATGATTTTCTTATTGATTTTATGTTTGCTAACCACTTTCCCATTGCTATGACTATGTGTTGCTCTTGCACTGTAAAACAAGATGAATAGAATTTTTAGATTTACTTTTTCTATGGAATCCATAATTGTACATGTTTTATCATATTCTCTTTTGCTGTTGTTAATGAAGAGTTACAGTTTTCATTTAAATATTCAGCTAGGTGTCCTGTATCATTTGTATTGCACACTTCTGAATAACTTTCTTCTGCCCTATTAATTTTGACTAGGTCGTAGTAATCCAATGAGGCTAAGCCACAATTTCTATTTTGTATTATAATAATTTTGGCATTATTTCTCCTTGCATTCTTCAGTAATCTTAATATTTCATCTTAGATCTAATTACTGCTATACAACAGATATTCATTGACTAATATGCAACGAAGTTCATGTCTTCTTTCTGATCTCCAATTTGTACTTTAAAATCTAAAGGTGGTTAAGGTATTTTGCTGTTTCTTCTAACATGTTTCATTTGCTTTCATTGGCATTCATTTATCACTATGATTCACTCCACTTGTTTGGGTCTTTTGAAATCTCTTTGTATTGTTTTCTGATTGCCATTCAACTTTTTTTTTTGTCAACTTAATTAATGCCTTAATATTTCTTATTGCCAAGCTTCTAGATCATTTACACATATATTAAACAATACCGAATTTGGTAGCGAAGAAGATGCATCATCAAGTTTTAATGATGCAGTTTGACTGTTGAATCCCCTGTTTTCACTACCAGTTCTTAGTTACTGACTGATGAAATATTTTGTCTTTTGCCTCAAAATTACCTAACCTTTCTAGTAGGCTCTTCTATGGGGCACCTATCAAGATCTTTCAGAATATTAAATATTAATATTAAATATTTCCAATATTAGTTTGGAAACTAGACTGTGGATCAGGCAACACATGCTTGGTTCTATTTTGATTTCCATTCTCCATTTTTACTAACATACTAAAGCTATTAATTTCAAAAATAGGTCAGGAAAAGACAAAAAAAAAAAAACCCTAGTAAGTTTATAGCTTTATATATAACTAAACCATGATTTCAGTAGGTACAGTAATAAATGAGTTGTTTCAAAGGGAATATAAGTGTGTATTTAAAAATAAGTGTACATATAGACCTTGTATCTCTAAATCATTATACAGGATACAAATAAAGAAATTCAATGTACAAACATTTCCAAAAAGTTCTATTTTGGACCTCTGAATAACAGAGACAGAAAAAGATTACGCTTGTGTTTTGCATTATTAGATATCATCAGGCAAACTGAGTGAAACTGACAGAAAAAGGAAAGACTGAATGGACAGACCTTAACTGCACTTTGTTTTTCCCCGCAGTACAGGAAACATGCTTATATGACACCTTCTGCTCCTCTCATGTTGACTTAAAGCACCATATTCATGTGGTCTAAATCTTACATAATTCCCTTATCTCATGTTTCTTATTCTCTAGAAATATGACGAGGTCATGAGTAAAATGGTTTTACTGAAATGTGAAATGCAGGATTGTAGGGGAAAGAAGGAGCATAAAATAGATGATATGGATATTGTGTAAGGCTGAAGAATAAGATGCAGGACTTTGAAATTACTGGGGGATGGCACATAAATATGCATTTGTAGAAAAAAAAATAAAGGAAGAAAAGGGAGTGAGATGATTCCAGACTAGAAAATGATTCTGGAAGAGATGAAAGGGTCTTGATAATTGGTTGTTGTTCTACCTCAAGAGGACTTCTTACAATTCTTGTTTATCTTGCCTTGATATTCTTTTTGTAATGAATAAGACAAAAGTTATTGAAGCCAATGAGAAGAGGTTCATTCTCGCATATGTTGGCACGAGTCTTAAGAGATTAATACAAATAATAAATCTTTTCTTCATAAATAGTTGAGTTGTGAGAAGTCCCTCTGATATTAATATGAAAATACAGATCCCAGAACGGGTGGAAACCTTGTTTAGGTTCATGCTATCCTATCTATGGAAGTCATACCAGGTCTGAAAGGTGCACCTTCAAGAGAAGAGGGAGTGCAGCTTGGTTGGTGATTAACTGGAAGGGGAGCAGGTCTTTCTATAGAAAAAGAAACAGACATTCCAGCGAAATTACTTGTCACCATCTCTTGGATGTCTGCTTCTATTAGGGAAAAAGCAGATACAATCTTCAGCAATTCTGCAGCAATACATCAGAACTGTGGAGAAGCAGTCAATGGCCTGCTGCTTCTTTCTATCCACCCAGGGAGCTGCCAGAAAATCCTCTGTGTGGAACAGAAATGGAGGAGAAAGTCATCAGCTAAGGTTTGTTAAACTGGTGTGGGGGGAAAACTCTTAAGCTAAAGTGTTTGCTGCTACCAGAGGCTGTTTTCGTTTGTTTGTTTGTTTTGCTTTTTTTGGTTGTTTTATTGTTGTTGCCTTTTTTTTTTTTTTTTTTTAGTAAAGATTATATAGTTACATGGTTTGAGCTCATCTGATGTCACCGATTTTGGAAGGAAGAGTGATCTGGAATATAAGTACCCTGCAAGACCCTTTAATCCTACCCTTTCTAGTTCAGGGTTCTTGAGAGTGCGTTTTGTCAAGCAGAGAGAACTGGCAAATCTAAGAGGGTTTTTTTTTTTTTTTTCATTTGAAGGTTTTTAGGGACAAAGCTGATATGGCCCATAGAGAGCAAATAAATGATATGAAGCATAAAGCATGCAGACTTCTTTCCCAACAGCAGAAGCTGTGACAGGAGGTAGACAAAAAGATGGGTTATATTTATTCCCTTTGCTTGTGTTTTTTTTGTTACTACTTCAACTACCGCTTTTGCAGGTCTCTTTTTTTTTTTTTTTTTTTTTTTTTTTTCCAATCAAAACAAGTGCTAAACAATTCTAACAAATGCATAGCTCAAGATGAGGTCAGTTCACTAAGTGATGCGTGATTGTTCCTTGGGATGGTGAAGAGTTCTGACTGTATTCTAATGGGTTGATGATAGATGTATACAACAAAGCTAATAATAGAAACCTTTATTCATACTGAAGAGTATGGGAGGTGGGTGAGAACTGGGTTTGTGCTGGTAATTGACAGTAAGTAAGAGGAACATTCACTACCCCTTCAATAACCCTTGGAGTTTTTCTCACATTCTCTTAAAATCAGTACAGGTTGCACCCTGGATGGCAGTATGTCTAGAAATTGATATTCACAGCACCTGCAGCATGTTTCCAGCAGTGTGGTTCCTACCCATTACTTTTGGTGCCGAGTATCAGACAATAGGCATACTGATATGGCATCTCTGTCTTAGTTACTTGTCTGTGTCCAGACTAGTTTTCCTAATTATGTAAGATGTGGTGCCAGCATGAGCTGAAATCACATCAGGTTGCTATTTTTGCCTTTTTAACACTGCTGTGCAGATACTCAGTACTGCCATCAATGGAATTTGGACTTTATTTTCTAAAAGGAAGCCACAGCCTTAGTACGATTAAGGAGACGGTACTCCTGTAGCCTGGAGTGAAAGGTGACTGACAACCTGCTCAATCTCCACAGGTCTGATGTGCTGTCCGTTGTCCTCTTTACTCACATCCACCTGCTACCCCCTTTTTTTTTTAATATTTTGGAAGGGCTGCTGAGTCACATGAAAGATCATAGCTAAATCATTTTAAGACGCTTGTTCAATCGTCATTATATGACCCTTACACTAAGGTTTATGTCACTTTTGATCTATAATTAAAGTCATAAATAATTACACATATTACAGTTGCTCAGTATGACACTAGTTGACGTTGGCAAGAACTGTGGATATGTTACAGTTTTACATGAGGTTTCAAATGAACGTCTGAACTTTTATAGATGCCTTTCAGAAAGCACAGATTCCTTTATAACTAAAATTAAACTATATTTATATTTAATAATAATAATAAAAAGTTGTTCAACGAAGAACTAAAGACACGTTAGACATCTTACTTTGTGGTGTATAAGGCTCTTGAAATGAAGAATTTGCTACTTTGTTTGGGAAGCTGCTAGTATGTGTAGTTTGCAACCTAAATGGCAGGTACTATATTAAGAGAAACAGCTTATCCTTCTTTTTTGCATCCAAAGGAATGCATCAGAACTCTTGCCAAACCAATGAAAGAATTAGACATATAAATTACAGTTTGTGTGTATATGAACAGTGTTTCTGTGGTTGCATTTGCCTTGTTTCTGCAAGCTGCAAATTTAATATTTGATAAAAATATATAAAAATAATGGACTTTTTCTCCACCCGTTTGATCCAAAGACCTGGTGCTCTAAGCAGGTGTAGAGAACAATTGTCATCTATAGCTGGCCATCTGAATGGTAGAGGTAGAGGAATGAGCGGAAAGGAAATGCGGAGCATATCTAAAAGATATAAAATTCAATAACAAAGTGGTATGTATATGTAAACAACAGAAAGTTTGCTACCAATACAGCCTTTTTATTCCCCTCATGGCAGATCCCATATCTAGTTGAAAGAACATAAATTCACAGCAATCTGTAGCTGAGTTATGCTCAGATCCAAGGGATCCAGGCTACTGGTGGGTACTGCAAATTTGTAACATGTTGTGGACCCAGGAACTTTTCATGGCCCGGCTAGTGTAGCTTTGCTTCCAGTGTGCTCTCCACATGACACCAGAAGGGACATCTAGCTCAGGACGTCACAGGGAGCTAAAGTACCTGAACTGCAAATTATAAATTATAAATTTGTCCCAGGATCCAGACTCCCAGATTTGGGATCTGGCATACAAGCAGTACTTTCGCCGTGCAGCCCCAAATGCCCTCCCAGTCCTGCCCGTCCTATCTGTAAAAAAAATGGGAAATGAGTTTTCAACTCAGTCAAAAGCAGAGTTCAGGCAAATTAAAGTTACGTAGGTTTGAACATATTTTGGAGTATAACATTTCCCTATCTTTATCCAAGCTACAGTGGCCTCTCTTCTAGTCAAAGATTTAGTCCTATTTTTTTTTTTTTTTGGCAAATATGATACCTTTAACCTTTCAACTCTCTGTTAATATTCTAATGCTCTAATGCTCTAACAATGTTCAATCATCTCTCCAGAAAAGACTGGGAATTCTCAAAATCTTTTCCACAAAATGCTATTTGCCAATAGCCATTTTTTACAACAGAGCTAATATTTATATTGTTGAACTGACATACTCAAAAACAATCTCTTGTAACTGTGACTTTTGCGGACATCATTTGCTATGAGTAATCTCTATAGACCATTCTGGAACAGAGGATCAGATTTTTACTTTTGAGATTTTCCATTCTTTTTCACCTAATTAGGAACATATACACCCTACTAAATATGTGGGTTTTTATGTTTGTTTGTATATTTGTTTGTTTTATTCAGAAGGGGAGCAAGCTAATGAAACATTACCCAAATTAGCAGGATGTGACTTGGAGTTGATACACTCTTAACTTGTTACCCGAATGCAATGCAACACTGAAAATAAAATCTGAAGAACTGTTTCACAGTGAATACTGATGAATTCTATGACTACCACATTTTTGAACCTTATGATTCAGTTTATAAAAGCAGTCAAATGCTGCATTAGACATTATAGATCTCTGCATGTTTGGAAATGAGTGTGCAGTCATCTTTACCTATCTTTTTTTTTTGGCGGGGCGGGGGGGGGATTCTGTTTTAGTAGGAAAATACTGTAAATAGATTCAGTTGAATTGATGCATTTTTTTGTTGTCATTTAAAAATTTATCAAATAAAGTTCTTTAGGTCTATGGGCTCATTTGAATTCCAGCCATGCTTAGCAGACAGTGAGTGAGGTAGACATTTATCACTTTGACATTTTGGTTTAGAGTGGTGTTTAAAGAGTAGATAGAAATAATCAGATGAAGTTAGTCTGATTAAAATCAGTTTTGTCCTAGTACGACATGTTTTATTGCCTATTTAAATAGACCAACATTCTTCTGGTCACTTCCATTTATGCTTTCAATATAAAAAGTAAAAATACTAACTTGTATCAATATCAAACAGATGATACCAGAAGAGGACTAAAATGCAAAAGGAGAAACAGAACAAGTGGCAACAAGGACAGAAAAAAAGGAAGATTATAAGAGCATTATCTAAGCACTTTGGGATCAAGGAGGAAGACCAAAGCCCAGTTGAAACCAAAAATAGTTATATATAGGTGGAAGCCGTATCAAGAAGGATTTCTACAAGCAGCATAATTAATTTTAAAGAAAATGTAGATCTTTTGAATGGAGGAAGCAACACAGTGATGGATGGTATGGTTGAGATATCCACACCTTTTTCTACTTTGGTCTTCCCAAATAAAGTCTTGACTTCTGTGCCTATGGTTTGGAAAGCTGAGGAGCAACTCTAGGGGGCAATAATAGAAGCTCTACAACCGTGAATTGCAATGTTCCAGGGATCACTGTACAGTCAGGCTGCACAGTGAAGGCTGGTGCTGGAGAATGCTCTTTGACACAACTTTAATGTAGACCACTGAACTCCAATCTGCCTGAACCCACAGTTTCTTGGTTGAACATTTAGTTCCCTCCAAAATGACCTTTGTGTTGACCGAGGTGATGGTTATAATGGTATGCAGCGGAAAGAGCTGTTATGGAGCGACATCCAAGAAAATTCAGTCCAAACTCCCTGATGAGACCGTTAATGAACTAAGATGAAGGTAGTAAAGAAAGCAGTCATCACCCATAAGCGCATCCATTCAGTTCCAAAGGGAGAAGCTTGTTATTCCTGTT
The DNA here is from genome assembly GCA_034781795.1 of Crypturellus tataupa. Classification (NCBI taxonomy): domain Eukaryota; kingdom Metazoa; phylum Chordata; class Aves; order Tinamiformes; family Tinamidae; genus Crypturellus; species Crypturellus tataupa. The sequence continues at coordinate 3,333,154 of JAWLRI010000700.1, read as the reverse complement.
CTGTGAGTTCTACAACCAGACTCCCTGTAGCTTTCAGCTAAAATTGCATTTATAATTTCCAGTGAATCACGTTATTCGGTCTAGGATAGTTTTAAGTATGGTGAATGAATACTCACAGTGGTTACCTGAAAGTGAAAATATATTTATGTGTCTGTGTGTGAGTAGATTTGGAGGAGAGTGGACAAAGGAAAGACTTGTCGGCTTGTCCTTCAGTCTTTGTTCTGGAATTGCCACTGACATACTCTAAGTCTCCTCTGTGCCCACGTTTCCCAAACAAAAAGTATTAACGAGATTGACATTAGCTTTGCATAGTGCTTTGAGATATACTTATGGAAACTGCTAACGTGCTATGTGTTATTACCTTTCTTGATGATAGGAAAGCTTTTCAGATGAACCTATATATCTTCCAAGTTATTTTTTTTTTTTTTTTCTTTTTTTTTTTTTTTTTTAGGGTTTTAGATTATTGTAATGATGATGGCAATGATTATTATAAAGATGGACTTCTCATCTAAATTGCTGTGGAGTATTATTATGATTTGTAAAGAGGCAGAAATAAGCCATTTGAAGAAGCAGCTGTGTCCTAAGATATTTTTCTTTTTCTTCATCTTTTTATTTCAGAATAATTTGGTTGAATAGAAATGGAATAGAAATTTTGTTGTTTTGTACAATTGTTCTGATAGCAAGGAGTCCTGTTTCCAGCTTAATACTAGACAAGGTCTAGACAGCAATGCATGAAGACTTCCTTCAAGTTAAAAAGAAGTCAGTTTTGATAGTGTTGATCCATATAAAACCATGTCAGCTTGTACTGTTGCTGCAGTCAGAAGCAGCTGCTAGAGCAGTTTGCTGTAGGAAGTTGCATTTTGTGTCTTCTGGCTTATTTACCTGCCAGCAAAGATCTATCTTCACTATGCATTTTTTAAACTTCATTTGAAAAGCCAATTTTTAGGCAAAGAAAATGCAGTAGGTCTAATTTCTTGGCACATCAATTTTGTATCAGATTTTGTATCAGATTTTTGTATCTGAAATAGGTAAAGATGGCCAAGATGTTAAGGAATTTTTCTATATTGGAACTGACAACAACAAGTCTTACTGAACAAGGAAGTTATTCGATAGGAAAGAACTTACTATTTGGCATTCTTCAACAAATCTTATCCCATATTTTCAACATTTTCTTTAACATCTTGGCACAAAAATTAGGAATACACTGATAATGATGCAAAGTCAGAGCATTGTTTATATGAGGGAGACTGAATCATCATAGGAAATAAAGTTATTGGAATGGAAGAAAATAGTTAAATAGTGAATATAATCATATGCTTGAGCTTTCTGTCAGTGTCATTGAAAACAGAATATGTGTCACATACATACTTCATGAACCTGTGATTATATTATCAAAACCTAATCCATAGTTATTTAAATTAACTAAGTAATAAACACTGTAAAGCGATATGGCTATTTAAACTCTCTTCCTTTCTTGTTTTCTTTTGTTGTCAAAAATACCCTATAAGGATGAATGAATTACATTCTTATGCTTTGTGTAAAAGTAATTCCCATTCATTCTCTTTCACTTAATCTACAAATGGATTACTTCCCCTTCTTCTCCCCAGATTCTGACCATCTGCTTCCAGCCACTATGACTGTGATCTCTTCTGTGACAAAATAAACTCCAAGAACGACTTGTCAAGTATCTTAGTTTTTGAGTAACCATCTAATAGATTCTATCTAATAGATACTATCTTACTATCTTTTACTGTCAGCAGCCATTACTGTAATAATGTGTTTGTGTTCATGTTCTGCTGTTGTTTGCTAAGAGGGAAGGTACTTTTAAGGCAACAGAAGCTTATAAGAGTTTCATTATAAGTATCTGTATCCTGTAGGGCCTCTGAACATCACTGAATGTAACTCTGCCATGTAGGACTGCATGCAGTCAAGGTAGGGGACTATATTGGGGCAGTCCTTCTGGGAGTGTAATGCTTTTGCAATGAGGAATCTCTTTCTCAGAATTCTTTGTTTGGGTTAATTGTGATTTTGTTCAGGGATGATTGTGTTCTCACTCATGGGGATTTAGAGGTCAAGTGAAGGGTGTTGGTACTTGAATTCAAGTCTGAAGTTGTGGTAGAAAATGGATGAACAGATACCGTTAAACCCAGAAATCAGTTAGGCTCCCTCATGCTTTGTTGTTTTATTGTAAAATTGCCTGAATACTTAGAGCTGTGAACTGGTTATAGGGTCACAAATGGCAGAGTTTTGCCTGAGCTGAGTGTTTTCATACATACTTCATGCCAACATTCAAACATACTCTCCTTTATTCAAAACTGTTCCAGAATTTCAGAAAGGAGTCCTCGAGTACCTGAAATACCTGCATGGGACTTTTAAAAAATAGGAGGGGTAAGGATGGTCTTGTCCTGCACTTATCCCACAGCAAGTACTTAACTTTGCTTGGAAGTGAGAGATCCTGGTTCAGTTTCCTCTTCAGTTTAAGGTGTTAGAAACCATCTCTTTGGCAAAATGTCTCTTTTCTGTAAACAGCTTTTCTGTGCAAGTCAGTCAAGACTGAGCATCTTTGTATGAGTGACTGACTACAGAGGAGGGGAGGAAACGATGGTGTTGCCTTTCCCTCTTCTTACATGACAGTTTCATCATTACAGCACTTGCATAGTCTTGGGCTTAGATTTTAAATTCCATTGTGTTTTATTGTTTTATTTCTGAAGATAAAATGTTTCTAAATGAAGCAAAAAACCTAAGATGTCCTTGTGGTCTAGGGATGCTCTGATTGCTAGGAAGAGAATCACATGCTGTCTTACTATCTCACTGGCTCTCTGCATCCAGAGCTCCTTTTGGTACAGTGATGCAGCTTCATTAGAAAGAGATGAGAAAAAAATAGCAGTATTAGAAATACAGAAATTGTTACTTAATAAATATGTGTAATAAAAATGTATAATAAGAGTGTAATATTATATTGAATATTTTCATAAAGATATCTTAAAACATAATACTGTAATTCTAACTGCTTCTAATTAATCCATATTCTTTGTTAGTTTTCTGCATAATATTTAATTTTCTTGGGTTAATTAAACAACAGTATCTTTTTATGTTATTTGACATTTCTTGATCTTCAAATGAAAAGTAAGGAAGGCTGTATTCTCAACCTACATAATGATTTTAATATTGATGCAACAGAATTTCATTAGGTATTTGAGGCAGATGACCACAATTTAATATCTACTTAATCATTATTCTTATGGCAATGGGAGACCGGTAATTATTATTTGACTAAAATACAGTCAGATCTGTGTAATTCATTTCTGTATTCTTTTTGTCATAGAAATTTTATCTCTCTAAATAAACCATTCTGAATTATTAGTGATTTTTTATTTTTAGAGATTATCTCCTATAGCTTAATCATACTTCTATTATGAAATTAAAAAAGAAAAAAAAAAGAGAGAAGAATACACTTTAAAAACTCTTTGAAATGTTTTTTCTTATAATTGAATATTTTGTGCTAGAAATAGAAATGCTCACCTTGTGAAGTTACAAAATTAGGAATATTTACAGCAACCTTCACCTTCTGAAAATCACATGCTGGATATACATTTGATTAATAATGCAATAATACAAATCAAAACTCAAATTACTTTCAGGAAATAAGACGCAAGATGGCAAACTATTCCTTTCTTTGGCAGATTGCCACTCTGTAGTTGCATGACATTATAGTTCATATGTCTATTATCAATATATTTAATTCAAGGTTTGCAAAGAATTTCCATATGGTAAATATAATATATGCTTTTAACAAACAATTGATGGATTAATTATCTATGATTGTATTTGCTCCTCTATATGTGATGTTTATATGAATATTTTGAGGATAAAAAATATTTTTTCTTTCCTTAGGATATTTTACTTTCTCCTGTGTCCTACAGAGAATAATTATGACAAAAATCACAGCAAATCCATAAATCAATCCAAACAGACAATTAATGTAAGATAGAAGCATTTAATTTTATTAAGTATTGTTCTCTTAAGGTCACTGCTGCCTGCAACACAGATAAGCAAGTCATCTTGATTTCCTACAAAGAACTACAAGGTTAACCACTGAAGTGGTAACCTTGGTCATGCTGAAAAGCCTGAGAACAGTCTCACAGGAGAGACATTTGTCATCGAATCACAGAATCTCAAAACGGTTGAGCTTGGAAGGGATCTCTAGAGATCATCTAGTTCAACTTCTGCCCTGTGCAGGATTGTGTTGAGACGACTTTTGAACATCTCCAAGGAAGATTTTTCGTCTGTACGTTCCTTGTTTGCACTGTGATCTGATTCAATAGACTATGTGGAAAATCTTCCTTTGGCTGTGGGAAACAATACTGAGGGAATAAAGTTATATTATCAAAAACTAGTAAAGGATACATACCTACTTTTCAAAGAGTTCCATGTTAGTGGAAGTATATAGCTAGAAGCTTCTGAAATCTGTTCTGAAAGGTCTGATAAATAGCACAGTTAGTGCTAGCAGTGATAGGTGCAAAAGTAGGTTCCCATCTATGCTGCCAAATGTCATGGAAATTAACTTTATCACAAACACCTAACTCATATTAAGCTAACAAAGTTAGCAGTTTTGTGGTAACAGTTGGAATTGGTAAGATGATGTAAGAGTGCTATGACAAAGTCTGAGGGACATTTGTTGGGCTGATTAGAAATGTTAGACAGATCAGCTTGGACTGAGTTAGAATGCATCTAGAGCTGTTAAACACTCACTTTGACCAATTAAATGACATAAAGATTATTTTAATACTTCTCTTCTGCTCCCAAACCTATAAACATCTGTTGTTTTCCAATTGAGTGAAAATATATAGAGATGTGATGAAAGTCATTTGATCAGAATCACCAGAAATGTCAAGTATTTCAATTACCATGAATGTATGGTGACCACACTTCAAAGTTTAATAGCTCTTCATAATATTGTCTATAACAGGGATTTTCAATATTCTATTCATCTAGATGATTACAAGCACCATGTGCGGGTAGCTGTTGTCAGAAATGGAAACAGAATTAACAGCTTTAATTTAAAATGCAGAAGAAAGCATGATTATCTTTGAGGTAAATTGCTTTAGCATTATCTTTGGGGTAGATGTTTGTCTAAATGATAAATACAGCACTGATAATAGACTTAGAGAAGGATGTCACTTAACCTACATTTTATAGATACCCTTTGACAATCTAGAAGACTTTTTTCCAAGAAGTTAGGCATTTTTCGTATCTTTAAGAGACGGACACCTTTAAAAATGACAGATCTGCTAAGTGCTAGTATTTTTAAGGGGTTCACACTGCAAACAAATTGAAATTCTTTTATCTCATTAGAAAACACTGTGGTCCAAAATCATTGATGCCTAGTTTCTTAGAAGAGATTTGGGTTCAAAGTAGATGGAAGAATATATATTATCTGAGCAAGGAGTACAGACCAATGTAGCATCCTGAATTTTTCTTTTTCCAGCATTCCAGTTGATATCAGTGCTTTATATATAACATGTCTCTTTCTCTTTGCCACAGCTTAAAATTACAATGTATCAATGCTTTAAATGAGTCTGACTGCCTTTCAGTTGGAATAGAAGGATCTTGGAGAAAGTCACTGATCTCTCTAGGAAGGTGCAAGATGATCTCTTCTGCAATGTTTGATCTCCTCTAAAGTCCATCTTGACCTCCCACACTAGTCTTTTCCTTACCTAAAAGACCACAGGGATTTAGATACCCTAGTAGGGACACAGTAACTCGGATTTTAGGGCTTTGGAATCACATAGGTTGGATGACCTTTGTAGGTCATCCTGTCCAAATCACTGTCCAAAGCAGGTTGAGTTAGATCGGGTGCTCAGGGCCATGTCCAGGTGAACTATGAATATTTGCAAGGATGCCGACTCCATAAACTCTCTGAGCAACTAGGCATTTGAGTGTCTTTATGAAATTTAGTTTCTGTATTTTGAGCTGGAAATTTCCTGGGCTCCCACCTGTATCTGTTGCCTCTTGTCCTTCCACCTCCGAGAATACTATAGCTTTGTCCTTCCCTAATAGTTAGATGTAGGCATTAGTAAGATCTCCCTGAGCTTTCCCCTCTTAAGGCTGAACAAACCCAGGTCTCATCTTCTCACGCATCTTGTGCTCCACCTCTAGTTATATGAGCAGCTCCAGTGGGTCCCTGTCTTTGTTTTACTGGGGAACCCCAAACTGGACACAGTATTCTGGATGTGGTCACAGAAGTACTGAATAAAGGAAAGAATCACCTCCCTTGCCCTGCAGCTCAGTCAGCCCTAGTTGCAATGGGAAGTTGCTGGCTCATTCTCACCTTGTTGTCCTCCAGGACACGCAAGTCTTTTTCAAAAAAATTGCTTTTTAGTCAGGAAGTCCCCAGCCTGATCTGCCACATGAGTCTATTCCATCCCAGATGCTGGTTCCTGCATTTGCCTTTTTTTAGCTTCCATGAACTTCTTGTCAGACCATTTTTTGAACTTGTGTAGTTTCCCTGACCTCCTGCTTATTGACAACTTCACTAAATCCAGTATTGATTGCAAACTTGCTGAGAGTGCAGGTGTATTACTGTGTTAATAGGAGTCAGATAAGGCACAGACCCAGGATCAGGCCTAAGCTAAGCTTACTTCATAGACATAGTATCTTTACTGGGCTGCTGTGAAAAACTTCCTCTGACCTCATCTCTCCCCTTTTGCATACTAAACTGAAGGCAAAAGTTTACTTATTTATTATTTTTATTATTTATTTGTTTTTATTTATGTTATTAATCTCTATCACCTCTTTTCATTGAATTTCACACAATTCATTACTTTAAATAGTCTTTTTCTGCATTCTACAGTGGCCTTCTAGCTAAGCCTTGCCATTTCTTCTTTATTGTAATTGTCCTTGGTCTGTCGGTATCACCTTTGATAAAATGTTCTCTCGGATTTTAGGACTCAGTACTCTTGCCAAGTTCTCTCTTTAGGAATGAGGATGTGAAAAGATAGACGCGAGAATACATGTATTTTTAACAGAGAAAAAAAAATACTGAAAACCCCCAACACTCAGGCCTTTGGGGAGTCACTGTTCATACTCAAATACGTATCCAACACCTGTACTTCTATTATGGAAGCTATTACACCTGGAAACTCAAGCCATTCAGAAATCTAATAGATATTTTGCCTTGTGTCATATTACAGTAGGCATCAAATTTCATCTAACCTGATATTTGGTATGTTTTTGAGAACAGTATCTTTTAGGAATCTCCCTCAGAGTGAAGGTATCATGAAGGAAAATCTCATTTGGATTTTAATGTCATCATAGGCTTGTTTTAAAATTACTTATGAAGGATACTTACTGCCGTTGAATCATTAAAGTGGACTTTTTATTAACAATTGGATCAGGTCACTGGTTTTGCATGAGGAACTTTTTTTCCTGGAACGTTAATGTTACGTCTTTGATAACAATAAAGCAGTCAGAATATAGGGAGTTTTTGTACTGAGGATTCAGGCCAGGCACATGCAGAGATGGATGACAGCTTCCTGTTCACTCCACCATTAGAAAAACTGAAGAATGCTCTGGATGTTCCGAATTTTCAAGGTATGAAAAAGAAAAATATACTTTATTAGTACTTTATTACTTGGCATCAGCTGGAAACTCTGCTAAGGCAGTTTATGTTCAGAGACGCACAAAACTCCCTATAACCTGAAGTAGAAGAGGTCCTCTTCTCAAAAGTAAGGCATAAAGGTAATGTGCCTCACAGGAAAAAGGCTGTAATGCAGTTACCTTTGTCTTTGTTCATACAATCTCCAGATTCTTTTATGTGGATAATCAGCCATTCTTGCTTCCTATCAGGAGAGAATTCCTTGCTGTGATGAGATTTGTCTCGCTTGCTGTAGTCGATGTGTTCATCTGAGCCGATTATGATAAGTCAGTGGAGAGAAATGCGCTTTAGAGCACATTTCATCCGATGTTTTAGAGTAGATAAAATGAATCATTCTTTAGCAGAATTTATTTATCTTTGGTGATTGTAAAGGGAGCATTAGACAACTAGTTCAGATACAGATATGGTAGATATTTTATTCAAATGGATCCCATTTCTAGTTACTTTCATGGAATAGTAAATTGCTTTTCCAAATATGTGGAACTGTGAGTAGGCCTGCTTGAAAGTAGATATGGCTATCAAAACCTCAGTTTCATGGAACTTGAGCTGTCTTTACAAAAATGGCATGTCTTATGTAACTATTAACTGATTTTTTTTTCCTCAGTAGTAACTAGGTCCATTGATCCAGAACATGTTACTTAAAATGACACAAGCTAAATAATTGACACTCTGTTTGCTACTTCTTATTCCTCAGTCTCCTCACTTTGAGGTAGGTCTCTTTTATGTAGTCTTTCTGCTTATTTTTTTATACAGCTGTTAAAGTTTCTCAGTTCTACAGATCTGTCATAAATAGCAGTTTCAAAGGTGGAGCTGCCCATCTTTTGCTATTTTCTGCCTTGGGGCTGTGTATTACAGAGATTTACTGTCATGGACCTGAGAACCCAGTTGTTACAAGAAAAACATTCAGACTTGGCATAGAGAAGAATTTTCGCCTTAGTTGAAATTCAAAACAAATATGAGCAGCAATACAATGATGAATGTCTACTGAGTCTGGTGAAAATCTAGTAAAAATGCTCCAAAAGGTGTGTATTCCTTGATTTTAAACTCCAAACAGGGCAGAAAAGGGTTGCTTTTGGTATAACAGATTTTGGTGAACTATTAAAATATTTATTCCACTCTAGGATATTTTGACATGATCTCTACTGTGAACCACCGAATCAGTGGAAATAGTTTTGATTCAGTGGATACAATATACTGCTGGGTTCTTGTCAAGCTGTTCTGTATTTCTGTTTATAAAACAATTACAAGCATTTTGGAATTCACTTTTCATTTTCTCCTTGTTTTTACACAAATATTTTGCTTTAAAAATCTGCATAACTATGTTGGTTAAGAAAATGCATTGCCTTTGATTAAATGATGTTAAATATTCATTACTTCTTGAAAGACTTTTTTATTTTCTACCCATTACCACAAAGGAAAATTCTGAATCTCTTGGAATTATTCTTCTCCATTTTTGTTACTGAAGGAGAAAGCAATTTAGAGTCTGTGTCGGAGAAGGTAGAAGTGAAAGATGTCACATACTAATGAGTCTCCCTTTTCAGACTTAGTGATTCTCTAGGAAGCAGCCCAAGTATTGTACTGCTAAGTAGAAATCCGAAGAGCATTAAATAGGGCTCAGTATAAGGATCCATGGGTCAGGGAGCTAAACTGCTGTATATATCCTGACTTTTAAACAGGGTAAGGACTTTGTTTCTGTCCCTCTACTTGCTTGTAAGTACTCCAGGAGGAAAACAGAAGCAAAATATTTGCAATGTCATTACGAGGGTTATCAGGAGAGTCAGAGTTCTGCAGCAGTGGATAATTATGAATCATTGACCTGGGGCTCTATCATGATGAATAGTAGGCAGCTACGGACGGAACCAAACAACTGGTAGTTGTGAACACCCATAGCTTGGGCAGTTTGCAGAGCAGCCCACTCCTCATCTAAAGTGGCTAAGAGTTAAGTATGTGCTTGATTTTCAGGACTCAACAAGTGCTATTGGAGGGGATAATTGGCTGAAGTCAGCTAAAGCAGTTAAAAGATTCCGAGAAATTCAGCTGGCCGACAGACTGCAAGAACTGCCCCTGAAGCCTGCATTCGTGCCCTAGGTTTGTGTTGCAGTCAGTGCAGAGAGAGGGGCACCTCCAGGTTATGAGTTAGGTCTTAGCTAAGCCCTTCAGTTCCCTAGTGTTTTCTATTCCTGCATTTTTGAGTCCTCTGAGGACAAGGGGAGCACAGAGTGACTGGGTGCCTAGCTTAGAAACCCCGTTCTAAGAGGATGAGTCCTGGCCCAAGCCACTTGTTTGTTATGTTTAAAATACTTTGTATTTTTCATTTAATTTGTAGGAAAGCTACTATAAAATTATTTTTCCTTACTAATATGAGGTATAATGTAATGAATGAAGCTTAATCCTGAAGAATTGATAGGAATTTGGCCATTCGTCTTCTGGCAGTAGCCAGTGGCCCTTGGTGATGGGTGAGGCATATCCTTATTAGTGTTCCGTAGGAAAGCGCTAGCAGGCAAGGCTGCTCATGCCACTAAGATAGACAACTGTAATTTAAAAATGCATTTTAAAACGTCTGACAGATATGTATGCATGTGTCTTTAAGCTGATAAATAATCGTGATGCCAGTAACATTTCTGTGTGCATTTTTTTCTGCTAATTGCAGATGCAGAATCCTTATTCCTATTCTATATAAAATTAATGAGTTTTTGTGTATCTCCATTTCTTCATCTCAGGGTAGTTATATTACCATGTCATGCTGCTACTTCTAAGCATAGCACAGCATGTTTCAGCTAGAGACTTTTGACAAATGACATATAATTGGATAAATACAAAGCTCTCTCTTTCTTTGCCATTAATTTTCAAATTTATGTAACTTATTTTTTCTTTTTTTTTAAGCAAGATATCCTTTCTATCACTACACCTTTTCACTTTTTCTTTTATTTTGTTAGTTCTGGGTGCTTTCCTATCTCCCTACCCCAAAAGTCTTATCTTGATTTAATTGTTCTGTTCTGGAAGCTGCGTAACTCTTTTGGCATGAATTACAGTGCTATAAGGTCTCACAGATGTATTACAATGTCAAAATAAGTCTCTCTATATGAATAATTACTTCTGCATTACTTTTCACCTGTACCATCCTCTCTGTTAATCTTTGCACTTTATGTTGCTCTGGCTTCATTCTGTCAGATTGTTATCTCCTTCTTAAAATGCTTATATGCAGTCAGGCACAACTCCGCAAAACTATAACTAATGACAGGGTCCCATAGTAAAATAACCTGTGTCTTAAAACTGTTTTTACTGTTGCTTCCTTGGCCTTCTTGTCCAGTGAGGAGAAGCACTACTGGACGCAGGATGACTGTTAAATCATCAGATCTATCATCTTCAGATAGAGAACACAGTTTGAAATAATTCTCCTAATTTTTAATCTTAAAAAAAAGGAGTTGTTTTGAATATTTTATTTTGACAAAAAAATATTGATTTTTTGACAAGTCTTCCATTCAAAATAAAATTTAAAAAAAGAAAAATATAAGATATTTTGACAGTATCTAGCATTTCCCTCTTTTCTCAACAAAATTAAATTTCAATAGAGTTCATGTGATTTCATCATTTTGATACACTTACATTTCACAGTGGAAAAATATTTCTGATAAATTTTTCAAGCTAACTGTAACTCAAAATGAATTAAAAAAGGCTGAAAATCCAGGCTCTATCAGTCAATGGCAAGAAAAATTCACTTTAACTTGCAAGTAGCCAAGAGGATCTGCCAAGTATAACTAAAACCACTTTTCACTCAGTGCTTTGTAAGATGCCCAAGAACAAAAATAGTCTTAAAACTCAAGCAGAAATACAACATGAAATTGCTACAGAAGATATCTCTTAATGTTTTTATTAAATTCTTTGGACCTTAAACACTTAAGTACTGATTAAGGTTTATTGTGTTGAACATGATGGTGACTGGTCGTCTTTCCTTCCATCCTCTTCCTCATACTTGCTGACTGTGCCGGAGATGCTCCAGTTTAAATATCAGTATAAGTACAATATGTAAAAGAAGTGATGCTTCTTTAGGCTTCATTTTGGTCAGTAGCTAAGGCATTAAAGAAAATTTGACATTTTTTTTGAAAAGAAAATGAATCAAATTTGATTTGCTTCAGACTCAATAAAACACTCGATCTGATTGCTAGAAGGAAAATTATTAGTTAAGAAAGAGAATGTTGTAATTAGTGGAGTAATTTCAGACTCAGGATTTCACACAGAATACCAGATGAGCTAATGCCAATTATTGATACCACTAACTTCAGAAGTGTTGTCACTTCAGGAGAAGATTGGGATAGCATTCAGAAATAACTAGATGACCTCGAGAAGCAAAGGAATTCAAATGGCAAAATATTCAATTGCACAGAATAAGGTTTTAGATAGAAATATCTAACTAGCTTAAAGATGAAACCTAATTAATTTGTGAAAACAGTTGATGTATCACCTGCAATAGCTCATAGCAGATCTGAGGCCTAAGGAAGTCTCTTCTGGTGTGCTGCTCCTAAGTAGACCTTTCCCTCTTTGTAGACTTTGGTTGATCCCAAGCATGGGTAGGTAAGGCTACTAATAACACTGGAGAGGTTTACATTGATTTTTAGACAGGCATTCACATTATAAGTGCTTGTAACAGTTATGTGAGTCTGCATTCAAGGTAGCAGCAGCAGAGGAACATTAAATATTCACTGCCTTTGGAAAAAAAAGGAGAAATGCTTAATCTAGGTAAGCCCTTATAATATTTGGTATTGGTGTATTTGTCCACAGACCAGCCTCTAGAAGGATGCAATACAGAAAAAGATGCTTTCTAACTAATGTATTTAACAGGCTCCCTTCATGCCTTTGTTGGGTTTAAGGCTTTCTTTTAGTTTGGGTTTTTTTGTTGTTGTTGTTGTTTTTACTTTGTGAACTGGATACAGCATAAGTGTTTCTAGGCTTGGAGGGCAATAGCTGTTTTTTCTTGACTGCTATTTCTACCTGGAGGATGAAGTAAAAAGACGGGCAGAGCAGTGGGAGGCGGTGCAGACGCAGACGCAGTGCTGAGATCCCTCTCTGCTGATGCAGTGCGAGAAGATGGTGGCGCCCTGTCGGTGCTGGGGGGCCTGATAGATGCCAGCCGCATCCGCGGCTTTTCAGATTCTGGCTGCAGTGGCGAATTGCTCGATTTGCAGGAGCATTTTGGGCAGTGAACGCATGCGGCATTGGGGCTGGCCGGGAGAGCACAGCCAGGGCTGCTCATGCTGCCCATCCTGCTCTCCCTCCTCTCAGCCTTGCAAAACGGTCTTTAGTGTCTAGTTTGCTATTCGTGTCCTTTATCTGCAGTCTGAGGATACTAGGCAAATGCTATAAAGCAGTGATATAAACTCCAAATAAAAGCATCAGTGAATTAATATACTGTTCATTGCTTTCTAGAATTTATACAAGGACACTTGGATATTTTTCCATGTAATTTTAAATGCTGAAACTTGCCTATGGATATTTAGTCTTAATATCATGTCTACTGACTTCATTTGAGGAAATTAAAATCTTACCATAACTGATAAAAAACAGAATCATGATCCCTAATTTATCAGTGTTTTAATACCTGTTCAAACTAAAGGGTGAAGGGTGAAATTCTGACTTCTTGAAGTAAGCCACAAGATCTGTATTTGAATTCTGAATGGACAGAATTAGTAGAGGAAGATTTGCGTGTTTGGGGATTTTTTCTTTCTTTCTTTTTTTTTTTTAACTCTGCTCCATTTTTTCTTCTTGTTCACCCACTTCTTTTCCACCTACATTGTTCTGCCATTCTGCCATTCAGCTCTAGTTTTCTCTTCTACATTTTTGTTTAATTTCTGTTCAGGAATTTCAAAGACTTTCTTTTAACCTTGCTCTGGAAGATGTCCAAGGATTTTTTTTTTTCTTGCCATATGCTGCTTCAGCTGGACACTGCAGCGCTGCGTGCTGAAGATGCTCCTCCGCTCCTGGTCCCTCCCGAGCTTCACAGCAGGCTCCTGTGTGCTCGCTTGGGCTGCCTGTGCAAGAGAGCCCTTGGCAGGACCTGCAGAATCCCTGGATTCTCTGCCCAGAGCAGCGCTCCCTCCTCTCCATAGTGTTTGCTTGCTGTGACCATGTGAGATCAATTCCTTCAGTTTCTCCCAATGTCTGTCTCCTAAACATGTGTTTAAGTATGTCTGCTCCTTTAGTAACGAGGTGGGGTCTATTGCTTTACACCTATTGTTCTATAGTAGCCTATATTAATTTTATTCTGCTGAAAAAGGCGTTAATAAGCAGGGAATGAAAGCATGATCTTAATTTTTGTTTAGATAGAGCTCAAAATGACAGCAATACATTTGTCATTACCCTTTTGAGAAACCAAGAACGGAGGAAAATTAGTAGGACTGAGTTATGGATGATGATTCCTAAACTGAAATGATATTCTCAAGAGTGGGCTAGCATGGTGTTGGTGCTGCTGCAATCACCTATTCTCAATGTGCACTTGAGCACTTGTGCTCTGCTCAGACATATTTCACGATGTAGCACCGTGATCAGATCCTAGAAATGATATAATGCATGAGAGAGAGAGAGAGAAAAAAAAAAGTTCTGCCTTTTAAAACAACGACCTGACCTCTTCATCTGGCCTGAAAACAGAATTGTGTGGTTGCAGTCAGGGATCTCCTTTGCCCCCTTCCTTCATTCTGGGGCTCAGCAACGGAGGATAAAGAATAAGAGCAAAAATTCCAGGATTCCCCAGACTGTTTTGGGAGAGGGCAGATCTCTTTACCATGCTTCAGGAGCTAACTGATTTGGGATCATAATTTCTGAACTGAATCAGAGTAGGTTTTTCTGAACCAGAGTCCTGCACTAAGGCACCTTTGGTTCTTTTTGTTAAATTTACTTCTTTTTTGCAGTACTACTAATGAGAAAGTGAGGGTTTCTTTCATTTTTTTCTTTATTTTTTTCCTTATCTTTGTTTGTGTGTGTGTACATATCTTCTTTATTGGATCCTTCATATGCTTCTCTGGGTGCAGCATCTTTCATTTCCATTTGCCTGCTGTGAACTAATGCCAGGGTAATCTCTGACACGATGCCTCCTTGCTGCAGTGACTGTACAGTAGGACCAGTTCTAATGCCGCTGCGTGCTCTGGGTTGTTTAGCAAGTCCTAAATTCTCAGAAGCTTACATTATGTCAGATCATCTTCAGCTGATTGAAAAGCCTGCCTGACAAGAACAGAAGAAAGTCCAGTATTTTTCTTGTATGTTTGTATACTGAATGTGTTATCTCTTTATAATGCAACAGGGCAACTCTTTTTTTTTTGTTTGTTTGTTTGTTAATTTTGATTGAATCTTTCCTTCTTTCTCTTTTTAAAGTGTCAAAAGTCAGCCAAATTTCCTTAGTTTCTTTCTGTCATGAGTTGAAATCACAAAAACAGGATTAAAAACTCTTTCATAACTGTTTTTTGGTTCGGGCAGTGTTCACAAGGAGGGAGTTTAGGAACATGTGGAATGGGAATTAATGTCTTTGATTCACTTGACAACTGCTTCTTTAGTTTAATAAGAAAAGTTCTACTGCAAATAACTGAAGAAATAATTCTTCCTTCATGAGTGATAACAGAATCGTGAGGTTTCATATATGAAAAAAAAGTCTGTTAAATAGGCAGACTCAGTTCCAGCTATTTTTTAATGTATTTTAAAGCAGCTGAGCATTACGCATACCTACCCATCCTATGCTACCAACACTTAAAACAAATGAAACTATTTGGAATGGGCTAATAAGCAGTGGTAAATGACATTCACCCTTACCAGAACTTCAGACAGCTCTCAATATACAGTGACTCTAAGAGGAACTCTGTCGACCCAAGTCGAACACAGTGCATCCTCTTGTTCAGAAAGTTAGTTGGTAGCATAAATGCTCTTAAATCAAAGTTTTCTGAAACATCAAATAATGAGAAAATAACGGTAGAGAAGGACAGGTAATAAAACATCTGTTCCATCAAAAACATGTCAGGGTCTTATGATGATTCTTTATTTATCAGCCTATATCTTTCTGAGGACAACTTTCAGAAGACTGAATGGCAAAGAGTGATTACACAGCATATCTGTCCCTGAAATATTATTTCTTCATGCTATAACTTATAAAAGGAAACTAAAAATGGCAATTGTGATGTAGCAACCATGATATAAATTCTGCTTGTGTGTCAGTAACCAGTGGGCAAGGTGAGGGAAGGATGCTGAACAGACCCTTCATCTCATTCACACGGCCTGGATATACAGAAGTTTTAAATCCAGCTCTCATTCTATTTTATTTTCAGCTCTGTTCACTTTCTACTGAAGTATTCCTGTGTTCATCAGGAGAAAAGGAAAAAAAAAAAAAAAAAAACAACTCATAAGGAGGATCCAATTAGGGAGCAGGGGGAAGCCTGTGCTCACTTACAGAAAGCAATATCATCTCTGCCCTAAATCTGATTATTTATTATTCCCTTAAGCAACATTAATTAGGTTCATGTACTTTGCAATCTGAGTCATGGAAATAGATACTGAGCAAATGCCAGTGGCAGCCCATTGATGCCATGTGTAGGAGACAGATCCTGGAGAGAATCTAGAGGAGATCCTCTGGGGAGCCTGAAGGTCTGCCCCAAATTTTCCAGGAATTGTGTTTCTGAGCTTTCTAAGGCCAAGCAGAGCAATGTGACACAGGATTCTAAGCATTTGGATCTTAAAATTTATTATGTCTTGAGTTAATTTAATTCACCATGTTTTTAAACAGTGAAATATAAGCATAGTTGTGATTACTCTTATCTTCTGCCAGTTTTATAAAAGTTTGCATACATTTACTTTTTCTGCTCTGTCATGTTTAATGCATTTCTGAACTTAGTTAAAGAAACCAAAGAGAGAAATGAAGTCTCATATGGTTATTATTTTTCTTTTTGAATGATGCTATTGTTCAAAAAAAGGACAATTTTTTGAATGATGCTATTGTTCAAAAAAAAGGGACAATTTGTAAGCATAAATGGTTGCCTGGCACACTAATCTATATTGGTGAATAATTTATATAGAAGATATTTTACTATGCAGCAACTCCTATAGAAAGTTAATCTTGTAAAAATAAGCCATATTTTTAAAGTTTGGTCCACGATGACCTGGTAAGTCGCAAATGTGCTTTTGTAAATTTAGGGACAACTATTTTATGTCAATGTTTATAAGCATCAGACTAGTGAAACTAGAGACTCCAATAAGAACATCTCTAAAAATGAATGTAAGGAAGGAAGTCATAAAGTCAATCATACACAGCCATCAAATCAATTAAAAAAAATGCTGTGAGCATCACTAAAGGCAAGTAAGCTTTTTTTGTTATTGGTTTTTTTTGCCACAAAGAGCTTGAGATCTTATCTATGAATATATACTGGGCCTGGGATCTCATCTAGGAATATTTCCTGGATGAGAAAATTCATAAAAATCTAGCCTTTATTGTCTTAGTTTAGTCATCATTTAGGAATGAAACAGTAATTAATTAGTAATGTAATAGTACCAGATTGAGCAAAATTAAGAAAAATGAGGATCACAACAGAGACAGAACCATTTGGTTACTTAATTCATTCAGCAGTGTGTCGTGATAGTTTGAATCTGAAATAAGCTGACAAAGAACACCGCGATGTCACAACATAGCGGAGATTGATTTCAGCTCAGACAACCTCAGACATAATGGTTACGGCAGATGAGAACTAATGCTGCAATTTACATACCATGGATCAATGCTAAAACTGGGTAATTATCATAAGTCATGCGTCTCTCTCCTACATTCTTTCTTCTACAGGTATTCAGGCACAACTTTAAACTGGTCCTCAACGTGCAATGTTCGCAGTCATCAGCAGCAGTATAAAGTGAAATGTTAAGTTCAAAAGGAAGAATCAGCATTACCTTTATGAATTTAACATTCAAATCAAGCAATTGAGTTATCAAAGTTTGACTTTAGAACACTTCCCAATTATCTATTCCTCCACGTGAAATCTGCTGCTCTTATAAAACAGCTGGATACCCAGCAAGTATTAGTCATTAGAAAACCACAGCTTAACTTCAGGTTTCAGGGTAATTATTGCTAGCTGTGACAGAGAGAGATGCAAGAAGATACTTGGGTTTCTTTAAGACTTATTAAGGCTTGGATTTGATTTTGATCTTTTCCTTGCAAAAAGACCACAACAGTGCATATTCCAAAATAATTAAAAAAAAAAAAGAGAGATGGATTTATAGGTAGTGTCTATTACAGGAAGTATAACAGGCATGTTGAAAGGACTGTAGCTAAAATATACCTATCCACATATTTGTCTGAAAAAATATTTTGAATTTCTTGAGGCTGTTTCTGCTTTACATACATGTTTCATGATCTTGGCTCTTAACAAAACTTTGACCATTTGAATGCAGCTAAATGTGGATAACAATACATAACCTACTGCAGGAATTACATCCCGCTCCCAAACTCTTATAAATGGAATGACATGAAGAGGACATGTGTCCTCTTCTTGTGACTTTTATTGTGATGAGAGCAGTGTTTAAAATGATTTTGTGTGCCTGTGTTCAAGAAGTTCCGATACAGACCTGTTGTTTGGTTTTCTGATGTACAATGGGACGTTCTTGCTCAGTAGCACTGCTGCTAGAGTGGCTCCCTAAACTCATGTATCTTTTTTACTTTGGAAAGACTTTGATCAATACATCTACCACAAACTTCTATTCCCTTAGCTAATTTACAGTGTACAGCTTCTTGTTTCAGCTTGCTCACTTTTTGTATCTTTGCAAATTCAGTGAGCTGTAGCAAAGGCAGCAGATGGGAATCGGGAGCTTGCTCTCTGCATACAATACAATTTGAATGAGCAATGAAATATGTGTTTACAGAATCCCTGCTTGCAGAAACTCTTGCGCATTCTGTTGCACACCCCCTAAGGAAGTACTTCACACTTGCAAAATGGCAATTTAAAAGAAAAAGCACTCAGGCTCTCCAATGTCTTCCTTTTGAAACAACTTTCTTTTCCTCTGGTCTTTTTTCTCAAACCCATAGCTCCATTAAACTAAAAGAAAAAATGAGTTTAATTTAAAATGTATCATTTTCCATCTTACGAGGGTACTGCAGCCATTCTCCTTTCCAGCGACGAGATCAACAACAACAAAAACAACAAGAAAAGTTGTGAGCCTGAGCGAACACTTAGAGGATATTGTCTCCCTTTCACTGGAGGCAAATACAGTGGAGCACCAGAGTGCCAAGGGAGGCCGTGTGTCCTCTGTGTTTTGCATATGAAAGTGCTGAAAGTGAGATTTCATAAGGAAAGCAGTTCAAAGCAGAAACCTGCTATAGGTATTTCCTTTCTCTCCACTCACTAAAGAGGAATCTAGTTCTCTGCATTAGTGTATTCTGTGTATTAGTGCATTCTGTGTATACTTTATAATGGGGAATCAAATCACAGTGCTTAATTGTCTCTGTACTCTAACACGATAATCACTTACATTCCAATTAATCCTGTCAGATGGTAGATATCATGGTTAACTAATAGGGGAAGAAAGAGTGAAGAGTATTATTGTCAATGTAAACATGGTTTAATCATAGACTAAACCTTGCTTGAGGATGGCTCCATGAAGAATTCCAACTTATTTCCAGTTGTATGAGTATAATGTGGACTGCGATGTGCCATGAGTTGTCATTTACTGGCTTGATTTCGGCTTGTAGTACTCAAGATGATCCTACAAAGTATCAAATGCCAAATCATACTCCTCTGGCAAAATCTCTTTTCAATATGATCAATGGAAAGTCCAACTCTGATAGAAAACTAGACAAATCCCCTACACGGTTTCTTGTCTTTTTTTAGGGAAAGCATCCTCCTTTCAAAAGGATCCAGAAACATTGCCCTTGTCCTTTTTCTTAGGCATGAGAACCTCCTTACTCCAGAAGCAGGAAATAGACCACAGACCTTCCCATAGTCCCCTCAGAGCTGCTGATGTTCTAGATCTTTCAACAATTGTACAGAAGTATGCTAATTAATTTCGTCCATATTGTAAAGTTCATAAACGAGTACTAGAAGGACATGTATTTAAAGGAGATGTTTGGAAGACCTCATTTGTCACTGTAGCAAGAAATAGTCAGCCTCAGATTGGAAAATAACTTTTTAGTGTCATAGTGTTTGCAGCAGGAATGGACTTGACTCAAATTGCCAAGAACAAAATTGACTTTGGGATATGCTACTGAAGTACAGCTTATTCTGTCTAAAATGATTACACGTGGAGGAACTGCTGACTCTGTAATGTTATGTACATTCTTTTCTTTCATATTTTTTGATGACTGAAAGGATTTCATGCTGAACCCCAATTCACAGATTTATTGGTGCTTAGTTCTGCTGGAGAACCAAGAAAAGTCTGAAAGCTATTTATTTATTTATTTATGGTTCTTACATAATTAAACCTATCATGATTAGCTTTTGATATGATGAATTACCAAGATAAAAGCATAGAATGTTTTCTGCACATTCATTTTACTTGCAAACACAGCACAAATCTTCATCACTGACTGTGGTGCACTTCCAGTAATACAACTGTTTTTTTAGAGAATGCAAAAATCAGTCATCTGAAAACTGTAGAAAAGTGCTAGAGTCTGGTAAGAACTATGCAGGTTTTTCCTCCTTGGTTTATTTTACTGAATAATAAAAAAAGAATATCAGAAAAGATTTTTTAGAGAAGAAAAGTCAGCAGAGTTTATTTCCTAATCTTAGTGATTGGAATTGAGATATGGACATGCTGGAGCAAAAGAACATGTTTCTGTCAAAATTATAGTTTTTGTTTCAAAAATATTTTTTTAACATTTAACTATGTCTACATATTTCTTCTGTGCAGCACATTCCTGCTTGTTTCCAAATCGTCTATGTCCTGTCTTCTAGTGACGAATTTTCTTAAAAAAAATCTTAAAAAATAATGTCATTCTGAATCATCAGTTAAAAGTTGCTGTGTTACTTATAACTGAACTTCTTCAGAGCAACTTGGAGGTCACTTCCTAAAATTTTATCTTCAGTGAAGATCACTCAGAGGTCTTGATTTAAACCTCTATATTCAGTTGATTAAACACTGAACAATCAGGTCAAATTAAATAACTTGGATATAATTGATATTGCCTTTTACTCTATTCACATGCAATTCTCTAGGGTAGAGTTCTTAAACCTTTTCTACAGTGTAAAACACATTTCATCAAGGATCTTGTTAAGGTTAGTCTCTTTCTTTCCGAGACTCCACGTGCTGTTTTTAAGCTCCGTTCACTATAATCCTTGCTGATTTTCAACAAAGATTTTGTCTATCTCCTCTTCATTTTCCCGAATAGTGCACAACTGCTCACATTACTCTGTAGCTCCTTCACCTGGAGACTCAAAGTCTTGATCAGAGCACATCTCTCACAGGAGAGACCCCCAGTCTCATGGAGAATCTCCAAACACTCTCTGCAGCCCAAGATCTGTTGAGCAACATCCTCTTGCTGAGCTCTGTTTGGGTCAAGGTCACCAATGTGCCAAAGGCTTTAGCCCCAGTTGCTGCCAAAGAGTATATCCTGCAATGGCTTGAGAACATGGTGGCACATTCTTGAGCAGAGCTGCAGCCTTTGCTATGGGAAAAACTGCTACATCCCTCTCTGTGAACCTAGCTCCCTTATCTTCATCCATCGTCAGCCTTGTTCTGCAGCAGCCTATGCCCAGAGATGCCAAGTTCCCAGGAAGCTCTGGAAGAAGAGTCAGGAATGTCTGCACAAACTGCCAGCACCAACAGTGAGCAGCAGCCCAGATGCTGAGACCAATCCTGGGGTGTGTTGTCTGGCCTATGGCTGAGGCCCTGATTGCTGCCCCTCTTCACTGCGCTCTCCCAAGGCAAGATGCTTGGTTCACTGGGGTGAGACTCTCTAGTATCGATCCCGCACAGACAACTGTCACTCAGCTCATAAGTAAGTCCTGTACTGCTCCCCATACATCTTGTATAGAGCACAGGTGTGTCAAATGTGGTAAGAAATCCATGCTAGGAGGATGAGTGAGTTAACAGCTGCAAAGGATTTCGGATGCATTTTATGCCCCATCTTGCATTGAGAACTGGCAGTGAAAATGCTCTAGGGCTGAGGCAGCAGTGGGACAGGCCCTGTACCCTGCACCACCTGGTCCACAAGTTGCAAACACAATGCTGGTATGGCCTGGGGTGTCCACCTGGAGTATCCCTCATCATAGGCTGCGGACTCTCTCTAGCCTGCTGCATATACCTGACTTCTCCTAGCCTAGTGATTGCCCAGCCTCACAGAATCACAGAATAGTTAGGGTTGGAGGAGATGTCAGGAAATCATCTGTTCCATTCCACCTGCTCAAGCAGAGTCAGTTAGAGCAGTTGGCCAGGACCCTGTCCAGAGGGCTTTTTGACTGTCTCCAAGAAAGGAACTTCTCAACTCTCTGTTTTGGTACCCAACCACTCTAAACGTGATGCCCCTTAGATTCAGATGGAATTTCTGGTTTTTCAGTTTGTGCCTGTTGCCGCTTGTCCTGTCACTGAGCTTCCCTGAGAAGAGTCTGGTCCATTCTATTCATGTCTTCCTATACGTGTTGATAAGATCCTTCCCTCATCTTCATGTCTCTTTGCTGGGCTCTCTTAGATAAATCCACATCTCTCCTGTACTGGGGAGCACAGAATTAGACACTCCAGATATGAGCACAATATTCACCATCCTGAGGGGAAGGATCATCTTTCTTTACCTGCTGACAATGTTTTCCTAATGCAGCTCAGGGTGCTGTTGGCTCTCTTTGCGTCAAAGGCACACTGCAGGTCCACGCTGAGCTTGATGTCCACCATGTCTCCTAGGTCTTTCTCTTCAAAGCCGTTCTCCAGAACATCAGTTCCCAGCCCTGTACTGATGTGCGGGGTTATTCCTCCCCAGGGGCTGTGACCCTGCACTTTCCTTTATTATACTTCATGAGATTGCTCTTTGCCCATCTCTCCAGTCTGATGAGGTCTCTCTGAATGGCAACACAATCATCTGGTTTATTAGTCACTCTTCACTGTTTTGCATCATCTGTGAAGTTGCTGAGGGATGATAGGATGATAATGGCTCTATCATCCAGACCATTAATGAAGATGTTAAAAAACAGAACCGGATCTGATATTGAGTGGGCACAGGGTCTCCTGCTACTGGTCTCCGGATGGACTTGCACTGCTGATACTCTAAGCCTGGAAGTTCAGCCAGTTTTCAATTAATCTCACTGTCCACCTATATAACCTGCACTTCATCAGTTTGTCTGTGAGGATGTCACAGGAGAAATTGCCGAAAGCTTTACTAAAATCAAGATAATCAGCATACATTGCTCTCCACCCTGTCATCAAAACAATCATCTCATCATAGAAGGGTATCAGGTCTGTTAAGTATGATTTTACCTTCCTAAATCTCTGCAGACTACTTGCAATCACCTTCCTGTCCTTCATGTGTCTGTAAATAGCACCCAGGATTAGCTGCTCCATCACTTTCCCAAGGATGAAGGTGAGGCTAACTGTAGTTTCCTGGATCCTCTTCCTTGACCTTCTTGAAGACAGGAGTGACATTTGCTTTCTTCTACTCCTCAGGAACCTCTCCAGATTGCCATGACCTTTCAAAGATAATTGAGAGTGTCTTTGCAATGATATTAGGCACATTTCTCAGTACTTATGCTGTAAGGGCCTGTGACCTCACTAGAAAAGAGAGATGTCTTAAAGAATGCAGTTTATTCAAACTATTATTGAGCCATCATCTGTGCCTTGCAAGCTTTCTATGAATCTCTCTCTTTTTTTTTTTAATTTGAAGCAAGTGTAACTTCTAAGGTGACTTCACTCTTAATGTTTCATTTGCCGTAATGAAGTCTACTGTCTTCATATATGTCCAGATGTAAACAGAACTAGGACCTCACACTGGTGCCAGTCCTCAAATTAGTTTCTATGCTAAAATAACCATTTCTTTCATATGATTCTGAAATTTTATCTTTAGTCTTAATAATAGTTATTGTCTCAGTTACCAGCTGCTAACATTAGAGAGCATCCAATTTGGACTTGACTCAAACATGATAGTCACTTTCTATCAAAATGTGGTGACATTGTCACTTAAGAATTCCAACCTGTAGCAGCTGTTTGTAAGTCTGGCAGCTGTTTTGAACATCCTTCTACTAAGTTTTCTTCCTGACCTTACCTCTAGTCCTATTCCTAGGATGGGTGATTGTCTCTCCCTGTCTGATCCAAAATGTCACCACTGGCTGTACATTCATTTATGCTTTTTTTTTTTTGCAGAAACTTACCAGTGCTGTTACCCAGCTTATCACCTTCTCCCAGTCCAGTCCTTTCCCACATGCTTGTTTCACAACCTTGGGCAAGTGCAGACCTACACAAATCCTGGAAATCACACCTGCTCATCACAGCTGCGCATTTCTGAACTTTCTCTCTGACCTCTGCTAATTTTCTCTAGCCTGTATTTGTATCATGCAAGATGGAGAGTTCCTTGAAAGAATATGTTCTGGACCCTTCCCCACGATATGCCTCTGCATTTGTCTTTTAGAAGATATAAGCAGAACCAGGAACAGACTCCAAGATCCTCAGGTGTCTTTTCCTTTTCACAGGGCATAGTGAAGAAATAGGCTCTTGTTGCTTAGTTTCATTGCTGGCTACGTGAATCTTTTTTGTATACCATATGGAATGGTGAGTGTCTTGGACTCTGTTATCATAAGGCAGTGAAAACACCTTTCCCCCTGCAGTGAATGGCAGCAATAACTTCAGATTCTAAAGGACTTGTATGTGTTTGAAGTTAAATTCATTATGACCAGTCTCGTAAGCAAACCTCCACTTTCCCTGTAGAGATTTTAAAATCCGTTTCCCCAGTGCACAAGTAGAATGGTAGCATGTTTAGCACTGGGCATAAAGGCTTCAGCATCAAAATATCTCAGAGGTAAAATGAACTTGCTATGAAGCTCTGAGGTTAAGTGATTGCTTAGAGACCTCTCTGTGAGGTGTTTTATGCATGCGGTTGTTATGCTGGAGCATCGAAATATCATGCAGTCAGCATTGCCTATACCGTGTAGGGTGGGTGGCAAGTCTCTTATTTAGGTGTTTCAGACATTTAGCTTTGGCCACTGGATATTATGAGCCTACACTCATAATTTGCAGACCAAAGCATATCACTTGCCTACTCCAAAGGCATTGCAACATATATATTGCACCTACCCAATATGGGTGACCTTTCATATGGCCTTTCATGTATATTCACTGGCAAAATGCTTAGTGAAAGAAACCATCCTCAAGAGCCACTGATGTTTTGCTATCTGCCCTTGTAAAGAGGTTTTGTAGCAGTAGGGACTTACAATAGGTTAGAAACACTGCCCAAACCATCATACCTTGATTTGATGTTTAGTAATAGCTAAATTCATTCTTTCATAAGATCTTCATGCTTTATTCACATTTCAGGGATCGTTCTTCACTTGCCACAGTCCATGTGAGAGAATATGAAAGAGAATTGGAAGATAGAATGTTAATGAGAAAGTAAGTGTAGAGATAGCAAAAAGGACTCTTAAAATAGAGCTCAGCAATTACCAGGAAGCAACTTTATTTCCTCTAATATGTATTTTGCCTGCCACACAGTAGTGTTGAGGGTAAATTGATTGATGTTTTAAAGTGCTTTCTGTTCCTCTGATGAAAGTTGCTATGGAAATGGAAAGCATACTTATTAGATATTTGCAGTCACTTTTTGTTAAAACTTCCAGGTTCTCTTTATCCCAGAGTGCTGCTGCACTCTTCAGCATCAGAAAATATTAATAGACCCACAAGAGGAGCTCCCCTGTGCTGTTCCATGTACCTGCTATCCATTCTGTACATATTAGTTGGTTTTCTAAATGGCAGAGGTGTAAAAATCAGAGTAATTTTCCTCATTGGAGAGATCTCTGGTAGTCATCCTAGGGATATTCTAATATATCCCCAGTTCAAAGGTAGAAAGGAAATTCAATCAATTGTTATTTTAAATATTTATAAGAACTCTTATACTATGCATAATAAAATGTAGATGCAGTTTCAGTTTAGCCTCTTGTACCAACTGCCACCTGAGATGCCATATCAAGACATCTGGGGATCTGGAAGCAAATGCATAAAATAAATGCAGAACATCTTTTTTAGCGCTTTACTACTTATGTGGCTGCTTCCATTTCAGGAGTGTACTTCAGAAAGGAAGGCAGTCATTTTTGTTCCTATTTGACCATACTCACAGGTAGACATTCTCCTGGTTACAACTTTAGCTATAAATATTAATATTTTCCAATTTTCTTCTCTACTTGATAGAACACTATGATTTAATCATTCAATATGCTGAAAGTTTTTCTTCTTTTTTTTCTAATTTACATATTATTTAATGTGGTTTCAAGAGAAAAAATTCCACACAATGCTACCAAACCCAACTAAAAAGTAGGATTAAAAAATGGCTCTTCAGTAGAATCTAGCTTACCGCTCAGAGGCATGAACACAAAGAATAGATTATGGCATTGTTATATTCGTGCACGCAGAACAACCCTCCAGGAACACATGCAGAACACCTCCTAAAATAACGATCAGCTATGCTAAACATACACCACTTACTGTATTGGAAGGAAGAACTGCTGGAAGTATTTCTGATGGGTTTTAGCCTGTGAGAAGAACATGCAGGTGCAAATAATCAGTCACAGCTTGCTAGGGAAGTGTGAATGGCACCGAAGCAAAATCAGCTAGAAAGCCCTTTCTCCAGGGAGTGAACATTTCTTGTTTGTAACCATGCTTGCCTTTCAGTTCTTGGTTCCTTCCCCTTGGTTCATATCCCCAGGCAGACATCAATGGATAAGTGAGGGTCATGTTGTGCTATCACTTCCTCTAGGTATCAACCAAGAACTCTGATGTCGTTCTTCTCATCTGTTAAAGATCTTATAGTATAGTGGGGAAAGTAAAAGTGTTTTACTATCTCTGGTGCTGAGATTGGCAGTTTCTTAGCAGTAAAAGCAGAAAGAAATAAACTCACTCACAATGAAGGGACAATATAATAAACAGCGACCTTCATCTTTTTTAAAGCTTTGAGAGAAAAAGGACAAGCCTGTAGCTAGGTTGTCAGAAACTGCTTGTGGGACTGTGTAAAGAAGCTGGTGGTTTCAGGATATGTTTCTGCTTCCAGGTTTCTAAATGTTTTGATATATAAAAATGGAACTGCAAGAAGCTAGATTGCTAGAGGTAGAATACAGTATTCTATCCAGACAAAAATAATTCAAATTACATTGCCTAATACTTCTCAAATGAATGCTAATGCTAAATAATTTTCAAAGTAGAAAAACAGCTGTCTTATCACAAATGTTTTTAGTGTCTTAAAACAGAGTCCTTTGAGATGGCAGCAAAGACTACCAGAGAAGAGAAATATATATGTTTCTATCAGTTCAATACCATTTCCAATAAACCACGAAATATGTAAGTCCATGTGTTTTCTACAGAACTGATGTTTAGCTCCAGCTAAGGGTGAACAGGGCAGTTCAGATAAAAGGCAGGAGGGGAGGAAGAGCTCAGGAAAGGCTACAGAAAGTTTACTTGCACCTGTTTTGCCATGTTCTGAGTAGCTACAGGATAATCCTTCTCCACATTTCTGAAAGGTTTTCTTTTTCCTTGTACAATTGATGAGAGGATAGAGGGGCTGAGGAAAAAAAGTATATATTCTGTTGTCATGAATCTTGATAATCTAGTCTGCATCTGACTTACTGCTGTTACCTTTGACCTGGTTTCCATTCAAGGTGAAGAAGTTATTTCCCCATCAGCCCTTATTACACACAGGTATGTCTCCTCTTGTGAAGAAAAGATCAGTGAATCCCATTGCCTCTTTCTCTGATGCTCCTCTAGCAGTAGGTCTGTGCTGGCTTCATCAGCATTCATGAAAAGGGCATGCACTTTCTTATTGAATCTGCCGTACTGATGAAGATTTAGAAACGCTTGATGCAGGGCCTTGCACCACCCTCTCCTTCTTGTGGGAGAGCGGAACCTCGGTAAGATTTGCTGTTTCTCTTTATTGTCATTCTAGTTATTTCTAGCTCATACAGAGTAGATATTTCTCAGAAATAAGCCTGCATCTGAAGTATTATTGCTAAAAGAAAAAAAAAATGGAAAAAAAGGAGGAAAACATGCTTTTTTTCCCCTTAAATTTGAGTATATTGGTATTTATAAATGATATACAAAATAGTAGATTCATAAGTAAATACTATTTATAGTGATGATAAACAAGTGAGGGAAAAAAATCCCTTCTTTGACCATCTGGAAAACAAATATTTTTATAAGAAGGCAAGATACTTTGCCAAGAAGTAACATATCCACTGAGGTTGAATATATATTTCAATACCAGTATATCATTAAAATCATCCAAATTTATTTCATCATACGAGGCTGAAGAGCATACATTGGAAATTGTAGTTCTTAGCAACTTTTCTAGACATAATGATTTTGTAAAGAAGGTGGGAAGGTGTATGACATTTAAATGCTGAGGATCAGTAGACTGCAGTATTGTACTACCAGTTTTTCAATTTCACTTGAGTGTATCTGTTATCTTGCCATAGCTCCTTTGAAGATTTGAGCTCTGGAAGAAAATACCTCAAGCAAATTGCCTTAATTTTGCTCTTCTGTGAAGCTATTAAGTATAATAAACAACTTCAGAGAAGTTAAGGAAATCATCCAATAGAAGACTTGAGCTACCACTACAAAAAAAGTAAATGAAACAGAGAATCTCTTAAAAGTTGAAAATAAAAAATTTAGTATTAATATTTTTTCTTCTCATGATTTTTTTTTAATAAAATGTGATCTTTCAGATGCAGTAAAGAAATGTCCTTGAAGAGTGAAATATTAGAAGAAGCAATGCTGGAACAAAATGATCGATGACACTCTGATACTGACGATATTTGCATATATGTGGGCCTTTACTCACCTGAAGAGTCTCATGGGAAGTATGTCACTGAGTATAGCCAAGTACATAAGCTAAAAGGTTCTGTAACTGGACTGGACTGTGCAAGAAGTTATATATATTTAGGAATGCTGACAAAATTTAAAAACAATAGCTGAACTAGTGTCCAAGTATTTTAAACTAGGAAATTGTTTGGTTGGTGGTTCATATAAAGCAAACAAACCAAATCGCATTACAAGGAGCTATAATTGTATGGAAATTCAGTGGGAAATACTTAAGCTGGGAAGCAAGTCTAAATTATACAAAATTTTCTAAGGCAAATATGTTTTTTTCTTTTCTATGTATATTGACAAAGAGAAGTCTTTCTAATGCTCCTCTGCCTAACTGGATACTGAGAAGACTCTTTCTGCCTTCTCCATATCCAGTTAGTGATCTACACTGGAACAGGAAGTTACTCTTTTTACTTTTATCTTCTTCAGTTCCTGTTTCTTCATGATGTCCAAAGCAGTTGATCAAGACGACATATCTCAGGTAGTTTGGAAGTATCAAATGATAAAATAACCAGGCTGCACTAATGTGCAGTCATCATAATTATAGGGTTTGTTTTTCTTTATTGTACAGAGCACCGAGGTTATAACTAAGATTAAAGCAATCTTTCAACGGACACTGTTTGGTTACTTATCTGAATCACTTAAAATCTAAACAGATGAGATTTAAATAGCCCAGGGAAAAGGTTAAATAACCCTTGGGAAACTGAAAGGCTAGAGAGTTCAAATGATTTGCTCAGCATCAAGATTGGAAGCTAGTTATTGAACTCAGATCTCCTGTGATCCCATCTTGAGCTTGAATCTTGAGCTTATTTATCCTCTATCTGCCTGCCTTGTTGCCGTTAAATCTATGGTATCAAGTAAGTTTAAGCTTTCAGTGCTGGAACTGTATCTTTATGTGCAGTTTCTGTTTGCGTGTTGCTTTTTGTATGACTTTGCTTTCTTCCTCTTACGCTATAAGGCGATTACATGCATTAAACTTTTGGGGATACCCAAAGTACTTGTCAAAATTTCTCTATTAATTAACTTATTTAGCTGCAGGGATTTTGCAAATAACTATATGCTATCTTTTGTCCTGTAGTTCATCTTTATATCTTACATAGATCTTTTGATTGCCTTTGAATTAGCAACCTGAAAACATGAGCTCAAAGTACTAATAAGCCAAAAAAGTAGGGAGGGGAGACAGACAAACGTTTCTAGCAAACAAAATATATTCAAGCCAATTGTAGTCACAGTGTTGTGCTTGCTGTTGATTGGCAGATAATGCTTAAGTAGTGGGAACAAATCCATCACCCCAGTCCTGTGTTGTGGTGACAAGTTTTTTTGCTAGCTTCCTTCTTTAGCACCCCAAGGCAAGAGTTTTCAGTTGTATAACAAATGCAAAGTTTGTTTCAAAGTATTTTTATTGGCCAGAAATCAAAGTAGTTTGACATATTCCAGGACTGAGCACATCTTGAGGACTGAGTTTTTAGTACTTTCTCTCTAGCTGTTGTATACTCTGAGACAGCAGATTATTAGATTGATTAATCTTCTCAGTTACAATGAGGATTTTTCCTGTTGCACTACTACCAAAATTCTGTACTCAAGTCTAGCTGGGGAATGAAATACAAAATAGTTGTTATAATATATATGAGGTACTACATTATATAAGTTAGTGCATCTCTAAAGGAATTTGCATGATATGCAGTATCTGTAGGCTTGCCATAGATAAAATAGAAGAAAGATCCACTAGATCTGATAGCCCATAGTGATATTGATGTTTTTCTTTTCTGTATTTCCTTTCTCCTTTACGAAATATTACAGTAGCAAGCAGCATGAAAAAAATCTGATAAAGTATAAATATCCTCAGAGCATAAAAAATGAAAGGCTATTCTTCATGCATGGGGTTCTCAACATACAATGCTCTATAGTAGGTATGCGTATTTCAAACTGTTCTTCAGCTAACAGAAGACCAGAGTCTATATTTATGCCCTTCTTTTCCCTATGTCTGTTACTTTTGTGGATTATTCTGTTTTGCTTTTGGCCTCACTTTTATTGGCCAGAAGCTGAAAATAACGTAGAAATGTCAGTACCGTTCTAAAAGGTGGGATAGCAAAAATATATTGTACGAGCCATGAACAAGACTAATGCAACATGCTGTGGAGAATCGTAGAACCTGCTTCTCTGCTTTAAATGCTTTTAAAATGAGCATGAATCCACCTCTTTTCGACATCAAAGTTAATAGTTTTCTCACCACAGTTTGTACAGTTTCGCACATTCATAATGGCTTCAAATGTCTTTAGTATTAAAAGGTAAAACAGAAAAATTCCTTGACTTAGAAAAATAAAATTTGCCTTATAGACATACGTTTTTCTTCTTACATATTTTGTAACAAGATTTTGGAAACAATGCTTGAGTAATTGGAGCAAAATGGAAAATTAATGGATATCCAGATCTTCATTTTTCTGTTACAAAACTATATGGAAAAAAAAAGAGTGCAGTACTCACTGTGCTTTTGGTGACAACTTTTATTGTTGAAAAATCCAAAACATAGATTCCAGTTTGTCTGGGTTGCCAACATATGATGGCATATGTTGGATCTCAATGTAGGCCAACACAAAGGACAAGCAAGTCTTAAGCATTTCTTTGACCATACATTTCAGTATTTCATCTACTTAACAATTGTTTCTCTCTACTTATAAAGTCCTGCTGGTACATGTTATATATCCTAGTATTTTAAGAATGCCATTTTTTAAAAAGGTATTAAAATACAAGCATGATATTTAGGTGTTCTATATTGAATAATCATTCAATTATGATTGAGATAAACTGTAATCTCTTTGTACATATGTAGGTATGTATCATTTGCTACAATGTGCCAAAGTTTTAAGCATAGTCAAAGTGCTAATGTTCTCTTTGCATACCTTATATGAAGTAATCATGACCTTTGTGAAATATGTTTTACTACTTACATATGTATCAATTTAAAAATCAAATTTATTGCTATTAAAATCTCTGAAAGATGACCCTAAGTGGTATAATTTGTAAAATGTAAAATAGTTGCTGATAGTCTCTTTGGTTATGGTATATCCTTCTGAAGAATAAATGAAAAAGGTCTTTTTTTCACTCTGAAGGAAATCTACTATTGACTGGAAGACTCAAGAACTAACAGTCAGTGAAGCAGTAAACCTCCAGAAAATGTCCAGAATTCCCAGTGGGAACTGGAATTTCACCATGTGTTTTTATAACTTGTACAGGCAGTACACGTCCTTACACGTGTACTTACGTGTCTTACACGTCCTTAAAATATAACCAATATTCCATGTAGCCCTTTCTGAACAAATATTCTGTATCACCAACTTTGTTTCTACAAAAGAGGAAACAAAGCTTTTTTTGTTCATTTTTGTTTTCAATTTACTCAATATTTTTCAAAAGAATTAAAAATACATCATGGTGAACAAAATGATCTGTGATTCTTTGGGTAGAAATGTATGTCTTGACTTTTGAAATGAACTCTGTTGGGACTGAGATATATTATCCAGTAACAGACAACACCTATAGCTTTGAAGTATGAACTGTTGAGTATTGAAGAACTATGTGTCTAATTAAGGAAATACAATCATTTTCCTCATTATTAAAAGAAAGTTGTGGGGAACTATGTTCGGAACTGTCTTTTATTACTGACCAAAGCTGCAGCAGATGTCCCTGGCTTTCCAGTATGCTTGCTAGTCTGTGTTGACTTAAACTGCGTCAATAAAATTGCATTTAATTTATTTCTCTAGAATTAAGAGACAATCCTAAGAAATGCTTGAAGAAGAAACTAATGAAACAAATGAAATATTTACTGCAGTTCAAATATTTACTGCAGTTCATATGGAAGCTTTGATTTATGTCTTTGTCCCAATTAGACTTCACTTTTTTTTTTAAATCAAAGGAAAAAAAAAAAACAAACAAAACCAGAAAAGAAAGATATGTTCCTTGCCAAGTGGTAAATTTTAGATATTCTGTTATTTTATATAACAGCTCATGTTACTCTGTAGATAAGTTTTCTTTTACAATTTGCATTCAGAAATTACACAGAAAAATACAGCTTTTAGTTTTATTTTCCTCAGGATAAGAAGAACACATCACAAAGCAAACAAAGAAATATGGTAGAGTTGATAGATGCTGCTGAATCTAATTAGTTATTTTTTGCATATTTATTAACTCTTGTCTGTTTAAAGGAGTAAAGATAATTCTACTCTGATAGTTTTGTTGAGGTCTGTAATTCATATATTCAGATCATATACATTGTTGTGACCTTTAACAATGAAGCAGTTTTATCTATGGCTTCTGAATATGGTCAGGATTTTTAAAAAATACTGCAAAACCCTTTTCTTTAATTATTCACAAATTGGACTGCAGACATTAAGTAAGCAGAAATTTCAAGGAAAAACAAATATTAACAAGGTTAGAGGTACTTCGTTTGGACTATACAGAATTTCATATGTGAGTATAAATTTTCCGATTGGCCAGTGCAGGTTCTATACCTCGATACTATATAAATAAACTAAACATAGCCTATCTGGATTTACACAGGTCCAAGAGCAGTCAAGAGCCTTTGTTTTATCCCTGATCTCAATTTCAACAATTTTTATTTGGGAACACTGGAAAAAACAAAGGGACATCTAAATGCACAATAATGTCTTCTGTAAGTGGTAATACATATTGGCTTGTAGGTTCTGTCAGCGTAAAGCATGATTAAAGCAATTTTGTGTGATTGCTGTAAGCTTTGGAAAGTTTAGACCTCTTATATTTTGAAAGAAAAGTGGTAAAATAGATGAGGAAGGTTCTTCAAAAAAACTTGTTCTTCTAATTTTCTTTCTGCACAAAAGAAATCACACAGAATCACAAGATGCGTGAGGTCGGAAGGGACCTCTGGAGATCATCTAGTCTAACCCCCTGCTCCAGCAGGGACACCCAGAGCACGTGGCACAGGGTGGCATGCAGGTGGCTTTGGAAGATCTCCAGAGAAGGAGACTCCACAGCCTCTCTGGGCAGCCTGTGCCAGGGCTCTGTCACCCTCACA
>JAWLRI010000700.1:3267102-3297581 GCA_034781795.1 Crypturellus tataupa | reverse complement strand
AAAGGAAAGGAAAGGAAAGGAAAGGAAAGGAAAGGAAAGGAAAGGAAAGGAAAGGAAAGGAAAGGAAAGGGGAAAGAGGAAAGGGGAAAGGGGAAAAGGGGAAAAGGGGAGAGGGGAGTGGGGAAAAAGAAAAGAAGGAAGAAAGAAGAAAAGAAGAGAGAAAAGAAGAACTGCCTCAAAGTACAGCAAAGCAATGGGAAATATTTAGGCATTTATAAAGTCTCTGTTACTGCAGATTCTACAGAACAAGTTGGTAAAGCAACTATTGGACTGGTCTAGATGAGTTCTGGAGATACTTTCTAATACTGTGACCCTATTGCTCTAGGAATTAACCAGTATCCCACAAACACACAGATTAGTCCAAACTGCCCAACTGTGTGGCAGTTCCTGATGGTTCATGCTCTCAAATGCCAAGAGTATCCTGTGTCACAGCTACACTCACAATGGTATTTGTACCATAAAATAACTTGTAAGAAGAGAAAAGTTGTGGGAGACTGGCTTGCGGAAGCATCAGACGACTCAATGTGAGTTACATATAGCTCCGTCTATTTAGCCCGAATAGCATGCTTATATACACAAGCAGAAGCAAGCTCTTTAGCCACACGTGCGCATACACTATGATCGGTTACATGCTACTGTCCACGCGTCTTCTACAGTACTTGGTTGGTTGTGGATAACGGGCATGTATTCACAGCATTGGTCTGTGCACAAGTCCTTCTTTCTCACTGACAAGCTTAATTACAACTCCATCTCGCCCAACTTTCTCATGCTTGCAGTTCAGGGAGTTTCCAGGATCACATTCCTTCAGATCAGGGAGTATCCACTATCTTCTATAGCTCAGCTCTTTGTAGTCACTTCCCCTGAGAAGGCCCCATACGTAAGATATGTTTTCCCACAAAAAGTCATTCAAGTGCACCTGCAAAGGTAATTTATGTTAGTGAAGAAAGTCACTGAACTGGGAAGACATACTGGTAAAAGCAATAATAGATTGAGCTAACTACTGGAAGCCCACCTTTAAAATTAGCAGAAGCCAAACACTGAATACTATGTTGCCAGGAATCAGAGCATAAATTATGATTAGATGTATTTTTTTCTGATGACAATATGTCCATACACTGCTATGAATCACAGCCACTGCTGGCCAATGCTGTGGCTTGGTTTTCAGTTTTTTTCTAAGTCTAAACAAGCTTTCTGGCATCTAGCTCACTAAACCTTGCTGTCTGAAATCTGAATGTCTTTTTTATTTCCATTCTTGTTTCAGGATTAGTATAAAGACAGAGAGTAAGAGACATCTCTTACATAAAGTAAGAGAAGCAAAACAAAGAGGATATTGCTGGAATGTATGGGCATTTCCCTTAGTGTGCTTTATAAACACGGTCTTTAGGTTAAAGTGCTGTCATAAATCATCAGAATTTCAGACACCCAGAGCCAATGTTGTTTATTCTGAAAGGAATTTTATTTATTTATTATTTTTAAAATTTATTTATTGTTTGTTTGTTTTTTTAATGGAAATGGATTGTTAGCATCTTTGTTCCACGGTGTTTCAGGAAGTGAGATTTTTCATTTTTATATATTGATCCTTCCCAATAGGTTTTGCTAAATAAAAAGCAACCCTACACGCCCAGCTGGTAGCTTTTATTCTTAACAGACAAATGCCTAAAAATATACATTAGGGATTTCCTCTGTAATTAGGTTTAAAAAAATAAAAAATAAATAAAACTTGTGAATTTTGTTTTCCTCAGTGGAAGTTACTATAGTTAGGTGGTCTGAAATTTAAGAAGGGAAGGAAGTATTAGTGCAAGTCCATTCAAATTACCTCTATTTACCCTCTTTGAGGGGTGACCAATTTCAAACAAGTGTTTCTAGAAGAGCAGTAGCTTGATAGAGGCAAGAAATGAAAGATCTCAGCATTTCTGTCTCACAGAAGCACTGAGCATTTCAAAAACCTCTGAAGTTCTGTTGCTTGCTCCACAGCTAAGTTGAGACAGCCAGGGATGCAGGCTACACGTAGGTCTTTATTGATCAAGCAGGTACAGTACTTCAGACCCCATGCTCACAAATGCACATGCGTACACCCTCTCCCCCCTCCCGAGTCCTTCTTATATACTCTCCATCCTCATCATGGTTGCATGGTGATTCCTGATTCCCTGTTACAAGTACCCACAGCAGAACTCACCCGCTTCGCAGAGGGGGGTCTGTGGTCCCCACGCCGCAGGCAGTCGGCCTTGACATGACCTACTCGCCCGCAGCCGTAGCACCGTGGGCCCTTTTTGGTGACAGCGGCTCTCAGGGCCTCGGTCAACATGGCCATATTGTATGTGTGTGTACCCACTTTCGCACAGGCATTGCTCATAGCCTCCAATGTTGGATTACTAGTGGGTAGGAGGTCAATTTCCCTCTGGCAATCTGCATTTGCGTTATCCCGGGCCAATTGTCTCAGGAGAAACTCTTTCAAAACTGTATCATTCACTTGTAAGTCTATTGCTTCTCGCAGGCGGTTCACAAAGGACACATATGCCTCTTGGGGCCCTTGTTTAATCATGGTACAGTGTTCTTTTGGAGTAGACATGTGTGCCACCTGGAAGAGGGCCTGCATTCCCAGTTCCTTTGTCTGAGCCAATATGAGGGGGTGTAGGCGCGCCTGCACCTGAGGATTGTCAAATGGTGGAGTGCCC
Organism: Crypturellus tataupa; assembly: GCA_034781795.1. Classification (NCBI taxonomy): domain Eukaryota; kingdom Metazoa; phylum Chordata; class Aves; order Tinamiformes; family Tinamidae; genus Crypturellus; species Crypturellus tataupa. The sequence continues at coordinate 3,294,906 of JAWLRI010000700.1, read as the reverse complement.
ATGATCTGCGGCACCCCGGCCCCAAAGCGAGGATCATCCTGGGGCCGCTGTAGATTTTGCAATGAGCACTCCTCCACCAACATCCTCCAGTGCAACTCCCACATCATGAATTGGACAGGGGTGCACAGTATTTTGGCCACTTGCTTAATATCAAATGGCGTTAGCTCATCTATGCATATAAATCGCATTAGTTTTTGCACCGCGGGGGAGCCCAGGCCATGCTTTTCTGCTGCCTGCCTCAGCTCTGAGAGCAGCTACCACCGAAATGCTGTATATTCATCCAGCTCGTTCCCTCCCCCGCAGGTCGCAGGGAGAGCTCCCGAAGCCTCTAAAACTCCCCTTTCACTCTCTTGGTGGACTGGGGCAGTGATCCGTTCCACTAGATCCCAGTCTCCGTTTTTCATAGCTGCCCGCTTAATCTTCCCCCAGAACTGCACAGGGTCGTAAGCCGAGACCGTGACCGAAGCAGGCGAGAACGTGACCGTCCCGCACGCCGACCGTGTCTCGCTCCCCTTGGGGCACGTGCCCTGCAAGTCCCAGTCCGGATCTTGGGGTAGCGGGGGCACATCACCCCCCGTCTCTTTCTCAGGTTGTAAGGTCGGGGATGAAGGTAAAGGCACCAGTGTTCCGCCCCCAAGGTCTTCTGCAGGGTCCAGGGGGGCAGTGGGTTCAGCCGGGGGTGGAGCCGCAGACCGTGCGGCCGCTGCCGCTTGCGCCTCTCCTACGGACTTAAAATGCTCCAGAGTGTCTACCAGCAAGCGCCAGGTGGTCAGTGCCTGAGTGGCCTTTAAATCACCCTTAGCGGCAGAGTCAAAAAGCACTTTGCCCGCAGCCTCCCACTCTTTCAGATCAAAGGCAGCCTCCGCATCCTGCCCCAAGCCTTTCCCTTTGCACCACAGTAATAATGTTCTTAAAGAAGCTTTATCATACTTGATCCCTCTTTTCAGCATCATGAGATCCCAAATATTCACTGCAGCCATTTCCTCCATAGACGAGTTTGCTCCCATCTTTTTTAGTCCCTGGTAGCTCACCTAGTCACAGTCCAGCTGCGATGCAACAGGTCAGGGCTCTTCGGTTCTTCCCGACGGAATTCTTCGTCTCTCCTCGCTGGAAACTCAGCTACTAGGCTCTGTCCCCACTGATCTCCACTCAGCCCGTTTTTACAATATCTACAGGATCACGTCGGGGTCACCATTTGTCACTTGCTCCGTGACTAGGTCGGGATGGACAGGGATGCAGGCTATATGTAAGCCTTTATTGATCAAGTAGGCACAATGCTTCAGACCCCACGCTCGTGCGTGCACACGCATGCGCTCTCCCCTCTCCCGAGTCCTTATATACTCTTCATCCTCATCATGGCTGCATGGTGATTCCTGATTTGCTGTTCTGCTCAGTTCCTCTTTGTTGGTAACTTCCACGTCTTCACTTCCTTTAAGTTGTTTACCTGCTGCAGTCCGTATCTTTCCAGCTGGTTTCAAGGACATGGTAACTTGAGAAAGTCCCGGCTCCCAGACCAGCTCTCAGTCCCCACACAACTCCTTTTCCTTCTGCGTGAGCCTAGCAGAAGTGTTTTTGCAAAGCGTGTGCACGCTGCAGAGGGGTCTCCAGAACGCTTTCGAAGAGTTGTGCAATTACACTGTGTTTACCTGCCTGGAATCCTGCCTGTCTCGTCGCAGGAGCAAGTCAAGGAGGCTGGTTAAAAATGAGCTGATGGCAAATTAATCCTTCCCTTTGCAGGGAAACGATTCATTCCACTGCACCAGCCTTTAAGTCCACTCTCAAGCCTTTTCAAATAATTCCTGTGTCCCAGGCCACCTAGCTAAGTAAGAAAAAAAGCACTATTTAATTAAAGTCAGTATAAGGTACAAGAAATAAGCCTATTGTTGTTAATGTTTCCCATGGGCTCTGTGGTATATATTTGTGCGAGAAAAGGGAGTAGAAATTAAGCCAATAATAATAAAACTTAGCACTCTCCCTGCTCTCTAAAGCACTGTTAAGACTGAGAAATCTTCTCTACTGCTGTTGTGAGTTATAGAGAAATAACAACACATTTTAGAGACTTTACACATGCCATAGGGTACTTTACTATTTAAACTGATGTGAGTTGCAGTGGGTCCAAAGCAAATTTGGATGGCAGAAGGATTTTGTTTCTCTCTTGAGTAATCTTGGGAGGAAAAAAACAAGAGGACTTGCTTTTTTTTCTTGTGTGAAGGGGTGTTAGTGAGAGCTGGCCAAATAATCCAACTTCTGCAAGATATATCATTCAATATGGAGAAAGCCTGGGGAAAGACCCTTTCACAACATAGTCTGTAGGAGTTAAGTATGTGTAGTAAAGCTATTCAGAAGCAGTAGGGAGCATTAGAAGGCTTAGAAAAGGAATATTTTTCCCTTCACACTGACAAAGTACATATGGAGACTGCATGTCTTCCCTCCAGACCTTATGTTGATTTTGCTTCCAGTGGGCTGAAAGAAAAGACTGCTGCAAAAGGAACTTAAATGAATTTTTTACTTCTGCTTTTTGTGGCAGCATTCAAAATGAAAGGGGTAAATATGCTTAAATTGTACATAATTTCAGAAACTGTGTGGAAAAATTCAGAAACCCCCGCAAACAAAATCTTTTCATGCTCTACGCTAGAATGAGGAATATTTACACAAAAACAAATACTGCTGCTTCTTAAGCATTTATCTAATCCTGCAGTGCTGTCCTCATCTGCTGCAGGTTTCAGCTGTTTATTTCAAAGCAATGTTTCCCTTTTTCCTTGTGGAAATGAGCAGTGACAGGTCAGCATCACTGCATTGGCTACAAACACCATAAGAGAGTTGCTATTTGAAAGCACAGCTGTTTTTCTTAGTTCAGAAGCTAATTCCAACCTTTTGGTAGTACTAGTGGTTTCTTACTATGCTACAGCAAGAAAGTCCTCACTTTAAATTTAGTGCAGGTGACATTTCTTCAATGGATAGTTTGGACAATTTGGATGGCAGGTCTGTGTCCTGTTTCAGTATTTGCTGACCTTGTGAAGGTTCTAACTCCAGAATATGGCATTTCTAGAATGGATTAACATTGTTCATTGATCATCAGGATCACTAATTGAAATAAGAATTTCAGGTGAATTGTGAATTGTGAAAAGATTTTAAGCGGTGCACAAATGTGTGGAAAGAGCTAGTATTTGTTTTAAGGAGCTTATTTCATTAGTGTAGAAGAACTATGAGGGCAATACAACCTCAGTAGTTAGCAGCTCAACTCCGGAGCAAGCACTCGTGGAGGCTGGCCATGCTGGATGGTCTTTGCCTTTCCCTTTATTTCAGAAAGTCCATGAGGCACCACCTGTCCCTGAACAATACTGTAATCCCATAAAGAAGTGGAGTGCTTTGCTCAGGTGAATCTGATGCCTGCTATGCAGGTTATATAAATGAAGCACTATCCACTTATTTGACTGTCCTTCAGTTCACTGATGGTTTATCTAACATTATTGGCTTTGTTTGAGAGTGGTACCCAGGATAGCTTGCTATGGCATACACAGAGAAATGGAAGTACCAGTACGGCACTCCCCAGTACGGCAAATAAACTCTTCAGGGTTGCAACATAATCATCCTAGATCTGAGCAAGCACGCATCTCCCTCTGTCAATCTGCTCTCTGAAAACCTACCTGCAGCATCAAGTCCTGCTCAAATTCTCTGATACTTCAGTAGACTTCTGATTATGTTCACTGCATGAGAAAAAAAAAAAAAGATATGTTTAAAATTGTGTCTGAAAAGGAAAGCAAGGAAACCCAGCCTACAACACGCACCAGGTTTCTGGGCAGACCCCCTGAGGCAATGTGTGCTGCCCTCTGGGAAATTTCCTTTATATACCTCTTTGTGACAACTTCCGTAGGATTGCATAAAAACTGCTGATGACATAGGTGTTCACTGTGAGTTTATCGTGGTGTTGCATATAGAGGATTTAACGATAGGAAACCTCTGAAGTTTTTGCATGTGAGCAAGCATACAAGGCATGGAAATGAGATTTCCCTATAGCAGCTCCAAAATTTATTTTTATCATCGCTCTCATCATTATGACCTCTCATGCCATCCAGCCCTTGGTTCGGTATGTCTTTCCCCTTAATCAGCCACTGAGTCAGTCATAAACTTTAATACAGTCTTAATGGATGTGTAGTAATTATGGTTAAACTCAAAAACTGTATTTGTGGCACTGGTAGAAAATGTTTTGGTTGTGCATGTTGAGCAGAAGACTAAATTTTACATTGACATTTTTTATTTTCTTATGGTTACCTTAATGCATTTAACATAGTAGAAGTCTTACCACTTCTGGGTTTTGAGATCCATGTACTATTTTTAGAAAATATAACAGACTGAGTCTGTTGCTACCTTTGGGGATGGCTTAGATCATGGGTCACAGTGGATCCTTGTGATGTTGCAAGCAGTTTAAAGGGAAGTTGGATGTAACTGAGAGGGAGGGGAGCTTTAGTTTTGGCTTTGTGAGATGCAAATCGTGATGCACCAGTGTTTGATGGCCAACTGGTGAATGATGCACAAAAATGCTTTAATTTGGGTAATTTTCCCAGTTACTGCAAATTCTACCGTCTTTTGCTGGAAATAACAATCAGTTCCATTTTCAGTTAAAAAATAGCAAAATTTAACAAAAGAACTGACAGTCTGGTGGATGAAAAATCACAAATGGTAACTGCAAGTGTTGCTGCAGGCTTGGGGACAGTGTGAGGTGAAGATGTCTTCAGTAATAATGTGAGCTTACTAAGAAGGTCTATTAGAGAGGCCATCAGGGGGCTGAGGATGACCGAGGGGCTTCACCAGCACGTCCTGGCCGGACAGTCCAAGTGAGGGTGGCAGGGCTGGACTGCGAGTGGTGACAGGGCCAGCCCAGAGCTCCACGGTCACACAGCTCTGTCGTTCTTGCAAGCTGGAATTGTTCCTAATGGTGTCAGAGCTGGCGTCCTGGGAGCTGGTGTCCACTGCTCTGGCATAGCAGTGAGCACTTCCTGGGCTTTTTTAAAGATTTCACCATCATATAATTTGTGGGACTGTTTGGCGTCAGCATAATCTCTTAATACATTGAATGGAGGAACCTTTGAAAGAGTTGTGTTTGCACATAACCTCTAGGTATTTTGTGGCAAGATGAATCAAAAATCTGTTTGTCTGGAGTTCTCAAAGTAATATCTCCACAGTAGGTCTCTGATATTCCTAACCAGAAGGAATTTGCTTCAAAGGGTCATCTAGTCTCCTAATTTTTCATGAAAGCAGGAGCATTTTGTTTTTTTTTTTTCTTTCTGTCAGATCGGTGGAGCAAGCAAGCAAAAAAACTTCTCCAAAACACCTCCATTGAAGAAAATAGAAAAAAACAAGTTTAACTTTACCAGTATTCATGTTAACTTCACTTAAGAGGTAGCCTATATGTCAGCTGCCTCAGTAATACCTCATTACTACTCATCCTGCCCTCAAAAAATACAATACTTTATTCCCTTCTGCCCTTCTGTTTCTTTTGTTTGTTTGTTTGGTTTGGTTTTGGCAGCTCTTTATAAATTTGAAACTCTTGTGAAAGAAAAATGGTGTGAAGGTTTTCTTTATTATGATATCTCTGAAGTACAGTAATGAATTTTTGTCTAGTTTGTTTTCATAAACTTGTCTTATAAGACAATCTTTGTTTTCTGTTAGTTTTCCACCCCATTATGAGGAGTGTTTATAAAAAGATGGTTTAAGATCCCTTTGACTGATTTCCAGCCTAGCCTTTTAAGAATGTTTCTCTTTCCTCACTTTGTTTATCCATGGAAATGAATGTGGTAACCACAAGTATTTGAGGGAATGGAAAGATAGAGGGAGGAAAAGGAAATATGTGGAAATGAGAATTAACACTAAAGACATTTCCTTTTTTTATGCAGATTGAGATTTATTGTAAACATCAGAACCCCTAAAATCAGTTTCAGAAGCAGCTGATACACTAGACTAATATAGCTTAACTGATAGTTTGAAGAAAAAGAAATCATTGGTATTAAGATATGAAATGGGGTTTACTGAGATTTGCATAAAGTTAAATATGACCAAAGGGGATTCAAACTACAAATAGCAAAATTAACATAAAACTTTTTAAACCTGCCTAAACAAAACTGAAAATTTATTCAAAGTGAATATTCTTTAAATATATGGGTTATTCTCTTTCCATCTTGTGTAATAGAAGAAGATAATATTTCCAATAATTTCCATCACTATTTCAACATTTTGTATTGGGATTAATTGATAAATATATCCCTATTACTATGAAATATATTACTATAAAATATAAGTGGTGCCCTGCTATCTCATACTCACAACTCCTAGTTTTCCATAAAAAAACTCCACATAATTGACACTTTTGAGAAATTCACCATATTCTGTCTTCTTTTAGCAAGGACTCTCTTCATTTCTGTAAGTTCAGTTCTGTCAGAAACATGTGTCCACCAGCCTTCTACAGTCTTTATAAATGGCTCTGATTAATTTTAATTACAAAGTAATAAATTAATATAGAGCTTCATAATTCAGATATGCTTCTGGCCGTAACCCAAACATAATTCTGGCCCACATTTATTGAAGGAAAATGAAAATCAAAAAATGAAAATGAAAAAATCAAAAAAAAAAAGAAAAATAAAAAAAAAAAGAAGAAAAAGAAAAAAAAAAGAAGAAAAAGAAAAATAAAAAGGAAAAAGAAAAAAGAAAAAAGAAAAAGAAAAAGAAAAAGAAAAACAAAAAGAAAAAGAAAAACAAAAAGAAAAAGGAAAAGAAAAAGGAAAAGAAAAAGAAGAAGAAAAAGAAGAAAAGAAAAAGGAAAAGAAAAAAAGAAAAGAAAAATCGGGGAATTTTTCCTAAACTGTAAATTGTTCTTGGAAATACATATGGATTTTGACTGTTGGGGACTCAACTGAGTTTATTTTTCTAGTGTACTTATAATCCTTCCACTGTAAGCTGAATTTATAGAGAGATGTCATGGGAATTAGCATGGCTCCCATCTGTTTGTCTTTTACCTTTTCACTGCTTAGTACTTGGAAGTATTTATCCTAGAAGGAAAAAAAAAAAAGTAACAAAAAAAATTCTTTTTGTATATTTTGGGAAAGTGCCAGTGTAAACATATATAACATGATTAGTATAATAGGGAAAAGGAAATAAATGTGGTGTTGATATCTGGGTAAAATTCTGACCAAACTAATCTCCATGGCACAATTTGCATGTAATTTAATGGACATCAAGATAGTTTTAAAGAGACAGAATCCAAACAGAAAAGATTGAACTGCACTGAAAGTTCACTCAGGCCTAAGAACAGTAACCCAAAGGATGAATGAGGAGAAAAGAGGAACGAATATAAAAATAGATAGTGCTTAGGCCATGAAATGATATAACTACTACTATAATGCTACCCAGGAGGCTGTGTCTTGCCATTTCTCTGCTGACAACAAAGAACTAAAATTTGGTAGCTAAGCATGTTGTTTTTACCCATCTCCATCTTTAGAAAAGTCTTTTACAGATATAGCTGTATTGTTGGATTGAAAGGTAGAAGTAGAGCACCTAAAATGTGGACCTTGCTGATTTAAAGAGGCTGAATTCTTTTTCAAGCTGGTTTTTAAAAGGCACTAGCAATCTTTGTGTCCATATCCTCAGTACTAGAAAAAATGTCTAAACAAGGTTGATAGAAATATAGTTTAGCTTTCTGATCGTATGCATCTTCATGATCTTTTTATTCCACAATCATATTTGTTTTTTACAAAAGACTATATGGAACTTCTACTGCACAAGGTGCATCTGCCCATTGTGCAGGGATGAATTAAAGATAGGTAGTAGAGATTCCTAGGCCCTTGTCTCATTTGTATGGAATTTTTATGTTATGAAGAGAATAAGGGTGATGGCAGAGATAAAGGACTCTTAAGGAAGTGAAGGAAGATACATGTAAAGTTGGGAAATTGGATTCTGTCACAGAGCTGGTATCTGAGGTAAAGCAAATTGCTTGGCAAAAACGTTCAAAAATGGGAGTGGAAAGCACATTATCTGGGCATCCAATTTAGAGGTCAACTCCATGACCTTTCTGAACAACCTGTTCCACTGTTCTCCTGCCCTTACAGTAAAAAAAAAAAATCTTATGTTTGAATGGAATTCTTTGCATTTCAATTTGTATCCATTGCCTTTAGTCCTTTCCCTGGGCACCTCTGAGAAGAGTCTGTCTCTGTTTTCCTTAGACACAATTTCATCAAATCCTTCCTGTGTCTTCTCTAGGATAAGCAGTCCGAGCTTTCTCAGCCATTCCTTATATATTACATACTCCAGTCCCATTTGTCTTTTATATTTTTTCTCTGGACTCACTCCAGTATATCCATGTCTCTCCTGTACTGGGGAGCCCAGATCCTCCTTCTTGCCCATCTTGAAGACAGGAGTGATGATTGCTTTCTTCTAATCCTCTTCTGATTGCTTTTCAAAGATGATCAAGAGTCTTTACTCTCCATTTATGGCTTCTGTAAAAGCATAAGCAAAAATTCCTGTAAAGGATGGGTAAAGCAGGCAATGTTGCATAGAATCCTAGAAAATTCATAGACATTTCATGCACAGAAAATTAAGGTTAGAGGAAGTCCAACCTCTTTTTCAAAGGGACAACTGACAGATAAGGTTGCTCAGGGCTTTATCCAGTTAGGTCTTGAAAATTTCCAAGGGTGGAGGTCTTCACACACAACCCACATAGCTTCTCTGGGCAACTTCTTTTGATGCAGGAACTTACATGTTAGAAACAAAATGTGTTACTGAATCATGTTGGAAATACTATGCTGCTAAAACTGCCATTTTCAATTCAGGGCGCTATGGCCACATGCTGTGCTTTTCAGAAATAGGAGTGTACAGTGAGATTATTCTCACTGGTAAAACGTTAAGCTTTGCAGGATTGCAGGTAGAATTGACAGGCAGACTTACACAGAACAAAACTTTCTAAGGACCGAAACAAAAAAAAAAATAAAAGAAAAAGGAAACAAACAACAACAAAAAAAGAGCAAATAAGACCCAAAATTCTACCGCTTGTTATGTGCAAGTGTATTACCCTATCAGCAGAGTTCAGTATCTTGGCCGCTGCTCATGTTCAGGATTCCCAGACTAAGTATTGCCCCAGAGAAATCCCTGGGGATGCCTTTTCTGGCAAGAATGTTTCAAGCAAGTGTTAACACATCACACCAACAATAGACTGCACATGAAACACAGCGGTCTTTCGAATATTTGGTCATTGTTCAGCATTTATTCCAGATGAAATTCCCTTTTCCATTTGGGAAAGATTCAAACCCCCCACATTGTCTCAGATTCTAAATTAGACTCACCTAATCCAGGTTTATGCTTTTTGTTCATTTTGGTATACTGGTCTTATTTTAAGAAAAGAAATACAGGATTTGACGAGCAGGAGGAAAAGTCAGCCATTAATAATATAATCCTATCATATAGGAAAATAAAGTGCATGTAGCTCCAACCACTGCTTCCAATACTGTTTTATACATTTGCTTTTGTTTTTGTTTTTTTCAATATAATCTAATCCAAATGCTAAACAGCAGGGGAAAATAGCAGAACACAGGATGGTCATTTCTCCTGGAGTCAAAAACTCCATGATTTACTTGCTTTTCTTTCCGCCTAAATTTTGCATTCCAGAGCTTAAAGGGCATTCAACCTCATCAATAATGGCACATAGTATCCATACAAGTATGATAAGCCTAGAGCTACAGGTACTCTCTTGAAATACAGGATAGTTTTAGATTCAGTCCAAAAAATCTATTTTTTCTCACTTGTTGTAAATGTTGCTAGGGGTTTTAATCTAGGCTTGCAAGCTCTGTTTCTGAAACCTAAACATTAGGTATGATTGTGGAGAATATCCTCTTATTCAAGGGACTTGCAGATTGGTGATTCAGGTCACCAATAGGCAACTCACACTGTGTCTTACTACTGTGCTACGAACATGGGTGATCTTTCACTAGAAGCTTAAGATAGTGACATGGGAGCAGATGTTTTGAGTATTACTAGATAAATTATCCAGGTTATCTGGGGAGGAAGGGAACCATCAGAGGAAAATACAGACCCTAAAATAATTAATATTTCTGTTTGGAATATGGATTAGTGATATTTAGGGCAGTTGGACTGATAGAGCACACTTCATGACAACTAGCTTGCTGCTTGGTTGAATACTTTTTAGGCATCTCTGTTGTTAGTGCAAATAGAATCTGAAAAAAAAAAGAAAGTTTGGGTTACAAATGTTAGTTGAATTACTCCAGATAAAGCTATTTTAGACCTTGAGCCTGCAAATGTTTATTCAGGGTTTAACTTGATGCTTCTAAGTACTCCTACAGAGTTTGAAAGGTTTTCTTAGAGACAGACTATGGGCATATGAGTATATTTATGCAGATGGGACTTTAAAATTCGAGTCGTAATAATTATTACAGCATGGAATAATTCTGAGATAAAATTCCCAAAAGAAATAGGAGAGGGATAAAACCCACCTTCTGGCATAACTGTGGATTCATTGAGTTACCCCGAAAGAGCAGATCTGCAATTAATTTCTACTTTTAAATAGAGTGTTCTAGTAAAGCTGAGATGTAGGAAAGAACAGTGAAAGGAAAGGAAATAAAGAAGCTGAGAAGGGGGAAGGGAGAGAAAGGAAAATTAGAAAGAAGCAGGATGATTAGGAAAAACATAATTAGTGAGTTGCTGGGGATGAGCAGCGTGGAATACAGTACCATAAAAAGCAAAGGAGATAAAATAAACGCAATTGAAATTATAGACCAATTGAATAAAAAGATTGAATTCTGAATCTTTTACCAGTTACAAAACCTGGAAAGGCTACCATCCAATCAACAATTTGATAAATTAAATGGCTACTCTATACAGAGTATTTCTTGTGGGGTAACTTGGAAATGCATAAATCACGGACTTCCGTTTCACCACCTTCATTTCTGAAGATGTATCTAGAGATACAGACCTAGCTCCCTTTCTCTGGCTGCTGCTACTTTTTTCTTTTTTTCTTTTTTTTTAACCCTTTATGGAAGAGCTATAGTAACTATTTATGTTGACTTCCTGTATCTATCTCATGACCTGGTCCTTTATTACCTTTGTCATTGGTAAACTGGAGTCTTAAATCCTCCATATTATAATAAACAAATGAGTCTTAAATCCTCTTGCAAAAGAGGAGGAAACCTCAGCCATGAGATGGTTTAGCTGTTTAAGCCTTGATTTTCATGACTCTGAGCCTAGTTCAGACACTCAAACTAATACCAAATAAGAAAATAAGGAAAAGGAATTTGCATTATTTGTGAATATAACTGATAGTTCTATTCAGGTTAATGAAACTGCTTATTTGAACTCAGATAATTGTCTGTTTTCCCCTCTTTCGCTTGACTCAGGTTGCTACTATGATTCCCAATTTCTTTTCCTGAACTTCTTTTGGAAGTCTTTGGCTCACAGCTGTTTCCAAGGCACAGGATGGAGTGCTTTATCTATAGCAATGAAATGGGCAGGGTCCTGATGGTGAAACCTAACTCAAAAGTAATATTTCACTGCTTATGAAGACATTTCTGGTAAGGTACTCATAGAAAAATGTTCTAGAGAAATACAAGTTAGGTTTTCAGAGTCCTCCCTTGTTCCTTTTCTTTAACAAAATAACACTTCTTCAAATCAACTTCTTTATGAAACCAAATTATAACAACAGATGCAAACTATATTTCTGTGCTTAGTTCATGGGCAATCCAATTCAGGCAGAGCAAATAGGCTCAGCTTCCTTTCAGTGCTTCTACAGCACAGTGATTTGTAGTCTCTGGCTTTCCTTAGAGCCCTCTGAGTAGTGTTTGCCAAAATACTGTCAGTTTAAGAATGTGCGGAGATTTATATGCTAGTTCGTAGAGCCCCTGGGACTCAGCTAATTGTACTTTTTCCTTGTCTACACAGTAGAATGGATTTATAATCACTGTAACCTGAGAAAAAAACTAATTTATTGGTGTTGAGCATGGCTTATTTCACATTAAGATACAGTAACTAAACCTAAAGGCAGCAAGAGACTTCTCTAAAGCCCCTGGATTCCAAATGCCTTGAAATATTTCTTTAAATGTTGTATATTCACCTGTGATATGTTTAGCAACTCATATCCCTTCTATAGAACAGCTTTTATTTAATTGCCATCCTATTCTATAGGATTCTTTACCAAAACAAGAGAGTATTTGACTTTTATGATTTATCTATGAGAATTTTCCATTTGCCTGAATATATGCATTGTAATATATATATTACAAAACATATTTTTAAATTTTATTTATTTATCTGACTTTAATTATCAGATAACTACTAAATGAAAACAGGTAGCTTTTAGTACAGAACCTCTAAACACATTCTTCCTCCCCCATGCAGAGGCAACTCACAGGGTGTGTACAAATGTTCTGTTCTATTCTTACAGATATTTTTGTTTTCTAAATCATGCTGGAACAATATCTTCTTACCACTCCAGGGTTTCCTATGTTAAGAAACAAAGGCATCTCATTTTAACTAGTAACAGTTTTTTAATTCACATCAACAATTTACTTCATCAAAATCTAGTATTTATGTTTTTTCAATAACTGCCATTATGCCCCTTGTGGTGTAAAATTTCTTCAATTTTTGTAACTACGCTGCAATTTATAAAGTTCAGAACAGTGATACCAAAGTTAAATTGAGCACTTGCATTCATCATTTGTTAGTTGACATTTTAATGTTCCTGTAGTTTGCGAATGACCTTTGGGGTGGACACAGCCACCACACCGTCAGTTCTGCTGCTTCCCAAAAAAGCCTTTGCCAAAAGACATTACCCTTTCCAGGAAATAAATTGTTTGAATTCTTTATTCATTTTCTTTCCCTTTCATCTCTCCATTGATAGCAGTGAGGTTAATGGAACTTTACAAGGAGAGAAATTTGACCCTAAATCTAATTTCTACCCAGTGGAAATAACATAGCACTGAAATTCACTTAAAAATATTTTCTATATACTTTTATAAAGGTTAAGTGTCTGAGGCTTTGATAATGCCTTTCCACAGCTGTAAGTTTTTCAGGTGCTTCTCAGAAAGCACATGGCAAACTTTAGAAATCCAGACTCATCTAGGAAATTTCCCTAGATTTATCTTTTATTTTTTGTTTGTTGAAACAAGTAGTTTTGTCTGATATGGACAAGATAGATTACTCTTGGAATATCAGAACTACTAGATCACTACTGTATAGAAGGTATACTAAAAGGTTAATCACTTGATGTGGTGATGAGGGCAATAGTGGAGCCTGCTGCAAAGGCACAAAACGCTGGCTGTTAAGTACTTGTCCTTTTTTTTTATTATTTTTCCTCTCTTCCTCTCCTTTTGATATTTAATTTTGGATTTTAGAAAAACAATACTTTAGTGGAAGTTCATAATTAGTGTAGGAAATCAAAAACTGTGTCAGGTTATTTTTGCTAAATGTTGGTGATGGTACTATCTTTTCCTTTACTCAGAGAGACGAGAAAGAAAGATAGTTGAATATAGAGAGGTCTTAAAAAAAAAACTTAATCATCTCCTCTACCTTGGACCTGCAAAGGTCTTAAATGAGCCTTCTTCTTAGATGGGTCTGCTTTAATCTTTCCCATTGAAGCAGTTCTCCTCAGCCTCCTTGCAATATGAAATGTGTAAGTAAGTGCATAGTGTAGTAGAATAGAAAACAGGTCAGTATTTCATGGAGGCTCAGAATGTTTACTTAGGTTTCTTTCTGGTCATGACAAAGTGCTTGGAATTTAAAATTTAATTGTAACAAAACTTATGTATCAAAATGTTGTACAGGAAGAACATTACCAATAGTAAAGCTGAAATAGACTTGCTTGCTTATACCATACTTACATTATCTAAATTTAACTCAGCCAATTAGAGCCACATGTGTAGTTATCAAAAACTAATAGGGAAAAAGCAAGTCCAGAAAACAGTTAGTCCTATCCCAAATTGATGAGTATTTTCAGATGGTTTTGGGTGCCCTTTCAGAGTACTTGCTTTTCACCTTATTCTGTAGAAAAGCTAATCAACTATCTTAGCCTACTCTGAGTTTCAAATATATCCCAGTCTTTGTGTCCTTTGTGTTACACAGATTTGCACTCAGGCAGAAGACGAATTGATAGAAGAAATAACCACATCAATGGACTCAGTCCATAGTGTGGTGTTTGGATTTAAATTTTGAACCACTTGGTCATATCTCCCAAGTTTTGGAACCATATGAGAAAAGAAATGATGTCATTTGCCATACTCTAATTCTCTTTAATAACTCCACAGAGTAAGGAAATCAATAAACCCCATAATATACCCCAGAGAATATAATAAAAGGATTCTATTGATTAAGTTCACTGAACTAAAAATTCCTCTTTTTTTTATTCTGTTGGCATGTGCACTATTCTAGCTTTCCTCTTGACGTTGGCTCTTAAATCAGTGAGGTTTGAGAACTAAACAGTGTTCTTAGCTGGAACCTTCCTGAGCGAGGGAGCAATGACTTTCAGTTCTTGACATGAGCTACCTCTTGCTCCAGGCTCCTGTGGTGTGAAGACAGAGAGGGTCATTCTTCAGTAAGTTCTTTTTATCCAGTATCTGCCCTTCTTGGGTACTCTCACAAAGAGGTCGCTTAGCTCCAGGAGAAAGTCTTCTAGGATAAGTCAAGAAATTGCTTTCCATGGACTCTTCTTTTTTGTCTACTTTTGTTAGATCTAAGATGTAGTTACAATTAGGAAGGGTAGATGCGAAGGAATTTAGTATTTTTTGTGACTCTGGCTCTTCTGAAAATATTCCACTCCTATGGTTTCTAGTGGAGTGGGAGGGTTGAAAGAAATAGAGAAGTTGGTCCAGTGTTTTCCCTCTTATATTTTCACAGTATTTCTTTTCTGTAGGACCCTGTTCTGATTATTCAGGAGCATCACTTTTGCTTCTATATGGAAATGTGGTGAGAAGTGCAGAGTGGCGGGCTAAAGGAGATATGCAGGCTTACACTGTGAAACATAAAATCATTTATTTCCCATTGCAGTTCATGTACAAAATGTGGATGTTTCTCTTTGTAGTTCTATACCATCTTACTAAGACTTTATGCGTATATGATGAGGATATCAGTTCTGTGACCTTATGATGTTTTCTTCAAAGGATTACTCAGTGAAATAACCCATCCCCCTAAATATTAGTGTTCAAGTTGCCAAAAACAAAAGATTTAAAACAGGACTTTAAAAAGAAGAAATTGATGTTTGTAAACATAAGCACATAAACTTCTCACTGACATTAGTGCTATGCTCCCTCAACTGGTTCTTGCAACGTGTCATTTGCCCAGCATCTTTATTTTTTCTTATAAGTACAAGCAGTGGTTATTTGAGGCTTTTCTTGCATGTATCTTTTTAAGACAAATCTGCTTTCTTATCCTGGCTTAAGAGCTTTTCAACGCACCCTCCATTCAGAGGCTAACATTGCATTTATAGAGGTTTTCAGGCCAGATGATACTTGACTAAGTACAAAGATCACTTTCAGACTGTAGTTAGTGGGTTTGAAGTAGATTTGAGAGGGATTTAGGTACAACCTGCAGTTAATATTGTCTGAGAGAACATTAGTGATAGATGTTTGCAGTTCTGAGAGACAGAAAAATGACAGGACTCACGTGGAATGCAAGATTATATACCTCGTTGTTACACAGTGCCTTAATCTGCACTAAGAGCCTCTGTTTGCAGCTCTGCAGCCTTTCAGGTGCATCACTACAGTTTGCCCTTCATTTTGTAGCTTTCCCAATATGTACCCTAAGGTATGGCAGCGGTTCTTACCTATGTATGCTAAAGTGCTCATAGCCTTGTGCTGCAGACTGAAAATGTTTATTACGTTAGGTTTTGCAGAAAATATGTAAGTTGTCTAACTATTCTGCCCTTGCTTTTTCACTTCAACTTCATAATTTTAGTTTCTAAGGTCATTATGGTCATTATGGTTGGAAAAGAACTTCAAGATCATTGACTCCGACCATAAGCCCTTCAAAACCATGCCTACTAAACATGTCCCTAAGAAGTGCCTCATCTACAGGTTTCTTGATACCGCTAGGGATGCTGACTCCACCACTTCTCTGGGCAGCCTATTCACCACTCTTTGCATGTAGAAATTTTTCTAAACAGAAGCACTCCTAAGAGCACTCTTAGGAGTGCCTCCTGTTTTCTGTTTCATTATGTCTAATTGCTTACCAAATGCTTTTACTCTTTCCCCCACCTCATCCAGCCAGTTTTCATCACTTTCTCCTCACATTTAGTGCAAATGCCTTCTTCTTCTTGGTTCAGCTACCATCTCACTTCCAGTCTTCCTCTGTCTTATCTAAACTTGCTATACAAATGTCCTTTTCCCGTACCCCAGCTTTTGTGTTTTCCTCCTCCTGCATTTCCAATTAGGTGGCGGCATCTTCTAAGGCACTTCAAGAAAGAAGGTGCAGTAGGTTAAGACCAGACTTGAGATACTGGGAAACAAGGGACCTTTGATCAAATGTTCATATTTGAACTTCTGTTCCAGCAAAGACTGTGGCAACCCAGAGCTGCAATTATAGAAAAGGTCCAAAAGAGCCATAGTTTGCTCTATGCCTGATGTAGCTAGAACCTTCACTGACAGCTGGCCTAGATGAGAGGGAAATAGGAAAAATGAGCCATGAATTTATAAGTAGGGTAAACTACTGAGGCATTTAAAAACATACTAAACTGCCTAGAAATGCTAGGTGAAATTTCATACCAGTTAAAATTGTCTAAATTTTAGGTAGATGAAAATATGGTCTGGGATGTATGGGGCAAACTAAATACCATTTCTATGAAATCCTGCTACATTATTTCCTGAGTTTGTCAGAAAGAAAAAGCAATCTATTAAGTATTTGTGCAATATTAATCAGGATGAGGCTGTGATGCAAGAGCTTATAATCACTAGCAAAATACAGATAATTAGAGAATAAGAATAGTAACTGAGAGATATGAAGTGACTGCAATTCTGCTTAATCTGTAAATCAAAGATATATTGGATCAACCAGTCTGATGTGAGAAAATGAACAATAGTTCCTAAATGGTAGAATTGTGCAAATAAAAATAGCATTCAACTCAGTCTTTATGAAGAGGTATGTTATAATATCCTATACAGTTAGGCATGAACTGTCCATTATTCAGAGGAGAGAAGGGATGAGCTAGCATAAAGAGAAAACACAAACCATATAAACACATTTAAGTTGGTCTCTAAGACCATGCAGTGAAAAAATGGAAAAAAATAAGGTTGATTGTTGAACTGAGAACATATTCTCCAACTTTTTACTACAAGTTGTCACACATAGATGGTTTGTGCGGAGAGGGTTGTTTTTATAATACATAATGTTTCTGCTCTATTGAAAAATCAACTTATTTAAAATATCTAGAATTTCCTCAAAGGAAATAAAAAAAAAATAGTTCAAGCATTTCTTTGTTAATTTGTTTATTTAAAAAAGTGAGGAAACAAATTTTACTGATATTTCAAGGTTAGGATGCATTAAACATTCTTCTCATATATACATATATATACATCCCTGTAGACAATTTCAAAAGAAATATGGCCAGTTAATGATGTAATTTCTTGTGGCAAGCCATCTTTTAAAGTTGTTTTATTTTGTATTCATAAAGGCCATCCTCTGCTTATCATCTTTGCAAGCAACTCACATTTGTTCATAGTCTGTTTAGAAGCTTTAAGCTTCATAGCATTTTGTAGACCCAAATGTCTTCTGACAGTACACGATAATAAAATGCCACCAAGCTCTGCCACACATGCAAATAATAAAGCACAACATGGTAGATCACTGTAAAGGAAGACATAAGAAAAACAGTTGTAGAGACACTGTAAAATCCTAAGAAATTTATAACTTGGACTCATGCAGTACCATTTCATGAACGGTCTGTTACCTCTCTGGACAATCCTGCTTTTCCTCAAAGCATCACTGTGAAAACATAACCGAATCAATAGTTGTAAATGAATCCAAAGCTTATAAAAATGTCTTCTTTCATGTTTCTTTACAGGCTGAGGACATGACCCATCAGGATTATTGAGTATTTGTGACGTATTGTATTACTTTCATTACAAAGTACACAAGAAAGGCACGAAAATCCTTTTCTCTGTGAAGCTCATTTCCTGTGCACGTGTTCAAAGCATCTGCTTCTCTTTAATGAGAATCTTTAGTATGCAAGTGCTCTAAGATTGAATCCAAAGTGAAGGGCATTGCAGATATTGGTGATTTTTAGACAGAGATGGATAGAGAGATCCTGCAAAGCAAACTGATTGTCAGTTGAACTTTTTTGTAGGCTTTGAGATGTGGCATTTTTCAAGACTTTTTGAAAAGGCAAACATTTGCGAAATGTGTATGGTGTCAATGCATCTAGCACCATTTTCTTTAAAAAAAAAAAGTATATTTAGCTGCTGGGAATCAGGATGAATGAATATTAATGAATTATTATTAATAATAGTTTAATGAATATTTTCTGTGCAATTTAAATCTTTTCCACTCCCCTGAACAAGTGTAGTCAGAGGCAAAGCTAGCATTGGGTGTAGGCAAAGAACATGGTTATATACAATGAGAAACTGCCAAAAAATAGGCCTATAGGATCATCCAAAATTAGATCAGCTGCAATGGGATAATGAAGCTTAGTAAGAAGTGTTAGTGAGAGAAGCAAACACCCTCATCTGCAGCTTACCCAAACTTTCTTATGTTCTTCTATTTTCATATTTGTTCTTTTATCTCTCTGCCCAAATTCTGCTGCCATTTTTCATCCCTTTACTTCTGCATAAAGTGCCTTCTCCAGAACAAATAAACAAACAGATCTGAACTTCAGTAATCCTTTTTTGCTTCCCTTTCATATCCTGGAATTGCTTTATAACATCTAACTTACACTGACATCTCCAAGTGCTTTCTTCCACTCTCACCTACTCCCTGCCATTCCTGTCATGGAAGCAGACAGATTTTGCTCTTAGGCAAAAAGAATCTACCCTAATGACATTTATGAAAAGCACTGAGCTGACTACAGGTGACTCTGTTTAACTACATAATTATAAGTTAATGTTTTTTTTTTGTTTTGTTTTGTTTTTCCTTTGGCTGATGCTAATAGGCTGCCTACAGGATTAACAGTGTCATAGAATCACAGAATCACAGAGTGCCTAAGGTTGGAAGGGACCTCTAGAGGTCATCCAGTCCAACCCGCCTGCACACCAGGGTCACTTAGAGCTCGTGACACAGGACTATATCCAAGCAGGTTGTGAAGATCTCCAGAGAAGGAGCTTTTAGAACAGTGCGTTAGAAATAAATCAGATCTATATTGTGCAAGATGCTCTGGTTTAGTACTTTTTAAAAGCAGGTTCAGAAAGAACCAGAAGCAAAACCCTGTTTTTTTCACAGCTGGACACTAACTATGAATTAGTTTTTTCTCTCTGTGTGCCCAGCATGAGGTATCCAGGCGGGGATCTATAGAAGCCTTGAGCACAGAGCTGCAGCTGAAATCACTTGAAATTGTGCTTTGAACATATCATGTCCTGTGAAATGCTAAGTGTTCAGGAAGATGAAGGCCTAGTGCTTTTAAATTAGGTGCCTCGAATGCGTGAATGCTTTTGACAATTTTGGCTTTTACCTCTTTGGGCTTTAGTTCCTAGAGGGTAAAGCAAAGATAACACCAGATAATTGGGGATGCTGTCAAATTCAAATCATTAAGGTCTGTAAAACATTGGGCTTATGTTAGAGAAGAATATACAAAAATCCATGCTGTGAGTAATGTTTTTTGTTCAAACACTGAGCGTCCTGTTTGTAGAAGAGTGCACGATTATTTTTCAATTCAAAACCAATATTATTTTTATGAAGTAGATGATATTTTTTTCCCTGATCCTTCAGAGGTCTTTTTAACCATCTTGATTTAAACTTGCTTGGAGCAGACACATGCAGAAAATTTTAACTCAGTTGTTTCAAGCTTTTAAAAATAATAAGAAATATAAAACAAGATTTATAAGAAATAAAAAGCAAGACTTGACGTGCAAGTGCCAAAGAACCTCAGCTCAAGGTGTCACAAGTGATGCCACTCTAACTTGCATACATGTGTACCAATACTGATGTTACAGATTATAAAATATGTGCCTGAGAGTTTCTGAATATAACATTCCTCATCTTTTTTCTTTTTATGTTTAGACTAGAATATTAGCACAAGGACAATCTAGACACTCATGATCTGTTTAATATGGCATTTAAATCAAGGTTCTTGTCACAATACTCAGCTGGTTCTTCTGACCTTGTGCTAGGGAAAAATTCAGGTTACATGTAGTAACCTGTTCTTAACAGATAGAAATATCACCCTTTAATTAGCAAAAATTAGCAAAAAATAATTATTTGTTATGGTCTACTGACACCCACCAGCCCTGATACGGGAATTCTCATATTAAAACAACTTTCAATTGTTTTGATTGTAATTAGTATATTGCCAGTGACTCTCAAATCTTTCTCATTATTTTAAAAACTCAATTGATTTTCAGGTTTATTTTGCAAAAGCCTGCCGTTTCATAGTCACTCTAAGCTTCACCTGAAAGTCCGGAGACATAAAAGAAAAGGATTTTCCTTGTTGTGTTTTGCTTCTGAAAGACGTGCTAAGTTTCTCGTCTTGCATTAGAGTACCAGAGATACACTAGGGACTACTAAAATTTTATGACCTTGAAATTAAGTATCACCCAGCAGTTTTACTAATCTTAAAATCCACTCACAAGCAGAAAAAATAATCTTCTAAAAGAACTATGAAAACAATATGCGAGCTCAAGGAAAAAAAAATGAGTAAATCTTAAGACCTCATCTTAGAGGTTTATCACTCATTGTCAGTAGAATCATGGAAGCTTGCAGAACTGATCCTGATATTTATTGAGAAATTGTTCCTGTCAGTTCTTAATTCTTAGTAAAAGCACTGCTACTGACAAAGGGGAGGAGGTGTATGAACGTAATAGAATGTAAAAATTGCTAGTTTGGGGAGAAAAACTTTGCACATCTTTAGTACTTTTAAATTATAAATGTATACACATTTAGATAACAAGATGGCCATTTAAAGTGGTAAGACTGACTTCTGTCTGTCACCTGAAATAGCAACAACTTGAATTCAATTCTGCCTGTTGTATGACTGAATCAAATAAATTTTTCTAAAAACTACTTAAGTCTAAATGTGGTTCTGAGAGTTGAATAGATTGTCTAATTAATTATTTTCTTAAAAGATCTGTGAACAGCTCCCCATTTTAAAAGCATGTCATACTGGATAAATTGCAATAAACCAGAAATTATTTTGAAAAGTGGATGCCTAGACCACAAAACCTGTAACTTACAGCATCCACGAAGCAATAACATGAGGCTGATAGCTCGTGCTCACTGAGCAGCTGTTGTTCACATTTAAGCAGTTGTCTGAGCTAAGAAAGAGCAGCTGGTGAAAAACTGCATTTATCATGCACTTTTTTTTTTTTTCCATTGTGTCCATTGTACCAGTCTGCTTAAATATTAAAAAGATTGTAAAGAAAGGAAAGACACTATGACCATGTCCTGACAGCCTTTTTTCTTACCCACAGGTTCTGCATGGTTTAATGCACTGTTGCTTTGAAAAACGATTTGTAAGGCCTGAGTTACACCATTCTAAAAATAATTTCTAAAAGTTTGTGTGACAATACTGTGGAAAAGAGTGAAGTGTTTATGGGAAGATTGCTTTGCACTCTTTAGTGGAAATTACTAGGTTTCACTTTCTGTCACCTAGGAAAATGAGAAGCAGGAATACTCCAGCTAAAGAAAAACACCCCAAAAGTGCTGTCTGTTTTAGCTTCTTTTGTGTAAAACAGATCTGGACACAGCATAGTCACGTTCACCAGGCACTGAGTTTAAGCTAACATGCCTCACAAGCGTTGCTGGTCCCAAGCTGATCTACACCCCCTGGCTTAGATATGCATGCATAGTTTTCCCACAGGCCACGGACTTCATCAGCACCTAGTGGAAAGCAAACTATGCTTCCAAAATTATGTCTGCCTTTCTTTTAAGGATAAACAGGGTTGTTTTCATCTTGGGGAAAACTGGAGATTGCTTTCTAGTGCTTCTAGTATAGAGATAATTTGCATGTATTCATAGTGAACAATATTGACACAATGTGAACCTAACTTGCTTTTTAGCTTTTGCCAGAGCAACTCCATCTCTGCACACTTTTTAGTAAAATACTTTGTCTTATTGCACCCAAAAAGTAATGAATGCTGTGATTAACTGAGCACAGGAACTTTACTGCTGTCTTGTATCCTGTAGGAGCCAGCAAGCTCAGATTCTTGGAGATCATAAAGATGTATAGATAATATGCTCCTCTAAAACAGAGATCTTCAGTCTCTAAGACATGTTTTTAAGCTCCTAACACATCTGATTTCTATGGGAATTAGTCTCTGGTCATCCCTGGTAATCATGGACAGTCCATGGAAGTGTCTCGGTTGATCTCTGCTCTCATGTTAACGGCCCCAGAGAGAAAGTTTAGGAGGTAGCTAGATCCCAGCCAAGAGATTTTCTGAAACAGGGCCAGTGTACTTCAAAGTGCATACAGGAGCTGACTAAAGTTTTGCCATGTGTCACAGAGTTGCACGTGACAAAAGCATCAAGTGTGCTGCCGAACAGCTGATGGGGCTTCTGTGAGGCTTTAGAGAGAGTCAGATTGCATCTGTTGCAGCAGCCTAATCCAGGTGTTATAAAAGCAGAGGGACACACCAAGGTTTATAAATCCTTAGCAAGCTGCCCAGAGGTGAAAATGTCTGGCAAAAGGTGGTTCAAGCTTCAGCTGCGTAAAAGAAAATCACTATATAAACAACTGTAATCAAAATTGTAAGAAATAGATAGGAAATGCATCTGTCTATCAATCTACAGAAATGTTCTCCCTCCTGATTGTAAATAGTAGCAGCTATAAAGAGATACAGGGAAATTCTGTGTTTTATTCCAAAGCTAAATATGGTGCCTCAGCTCTTATTGCTTTTTCATCCATGAAAGTGTAAAAAGAGATTTTTTTTTCTCTAGAAATGTTCATATTTCTAGAACAAAACTTACCTCAAGGAGCAACTTGGATTTTCCTATGGTGGTGAAACCTCTGAAGAATTTTGAATGTTTTCAAATGAAAACTTAATTTTGCATCATCTAAGACTTGATGCATTAACTAATGAGCACATGTGACTGACCCCCAATTTTTTTTTTTTTGGCTTGATACATAAATATATTATACCAAAAGAACAAGAATGATATATAGGAAAATTGATATAGTCTGCCTTTTATGACCAAACTTCTACTATTTAGTATAGGAAAAACAAACAAACAAACAAGAAACCTCACAAAATTCTGACACTTGTGTAAATATTATTTCAAATAATTATTTCTCTCTTTCTGTATTTTTTAAAAAACTGAAAGTGTTTCTTTTAAACAAAACTGCGAATGACAGTGCCAAGTGGTGAAGTGTAAAAAACTTACAATTTTTAATTAGCATTTATTTAATGTATCTGTCTATCTGTTACTATTTTTTGTCTGTAAACACTGCTGATGACTGGAAAGAAGTAAATGCCAGTGCCCTGAGTGTAGTTCATATAAATGGAAGGCTACACGACTCTTGCTGATTTCTTGAGAAGCTGTAAATTGTAACCTTTCTCTTGGCTGAGAAAATGCCCTTCAGCAAACACAATATTTTAAATTGACTTATACTGAAATTCAGCACAATTTATATAAAATATTTTAACATGTCTATACTCGATATTTCTACTTAAAAGTTGATTTCATTTACTTTTGTTCCTGTAGAAGAACACTTTCATTTCTTCTTTGCTCTCTCTTCTAATTCCTATTTTTGCCCTGTAAGGGGGCTGGGGGGGGGAAGCCTTTTTTTTAGTTTCCTTTGTTGTTTTCTTTTTCTGTGAGTCATGATTTTTCTTTTTAACAAACACTCAAGCTGTTTGTTATGATTGGCAGTGGCTTTTTGTTGTACAGTTGTAATTATTTTTGGATATAACATGATAGATGTATTATGCTACAATGTATTTGTTACCGCTTTCTATCAACATCTACTGTGAGCTCAAAACACTCTACCACAATTAGTATGAGCTTTTTTGTTTTAATGAAAAATATATGCAAAATATTACTAATCTCCCTTTCAGAAAAAAAATCCGGAAATAATAATATGCTTGAAATTTCCTTCTTTTTATTTTTTTTCCTTTTTTGTTTTTCTAATCTGTTTCAAAAGATGGAATGGCAATTCTAAATTGACTGTCTTCAAGAATTCATTTGTGCTATTGCACAATACTTACAGCAGGGTATAATCTCATGCTCATGTGTATTTGTATTCAAATTTATATTTGAATAGATGAAGATGGGGACTAGTTGTAGGCAAGAAAATAGCAAAAGGAAAGGTAAAGATAATATGTAATGTCATATTAAGCAGTAGTTGATGGCTTACTCCAAGTCATATTTACTGCTTTCATTCATGACCTCTACCCCGACACACACATACACACAAAGTGCTATCTGCATGTGCTAATGATACATAATTGAGAAATACTGTCTATTCCGAGGAGCCTGGGATCTTGACCTTGAAGAATGAAGCAAGGGTAGCAAGCTGAAGTGTAATAACTTTAATTGTTAGTGTACACAGGTCTGAGTAGTGAATTTCTATTTTATAGAATAAATTTTTATTAATTGAAAATGACAAAGGGATATACTGAGTGTTCTAGTCAGAGGGTGATGATAACAAGCCACTGATGTAACATGAGCATGAAAAAAATCAAATGTTAAAATGTATGAGCAGTGATAAAACTCATTGGTTAGTTATATGTATGATAGATATGGTTACTTACAAGTAATCAAGTTACTCTGGCTTATTAAATTACAATTGATCAAATGAGTTGGATGGGCTATGTGAGTGCATCCTAACGAAAGCTGAATGTTTATCTTAGTGGAACAAAGCTGAGTAGTTGGGCAAAGTTTAGCATCCATTTTCTTAAATTGAATGTTACCTGAAATGAAGGGCAGCTTTTGTCTTTGTTAAGAGGGGTTATTAAGATTAGTTTTACCCAAATTTGGTGATGAAACAGCATTTGAAAGTTAACAAAAGGGGAAGAAACAACTTTTTAATCAACATTTAAATATATGTGTATGTGTGTGTATATATACATGAATAGGCAAATTTTTTTGTGTTTGGCATGAAGTACAGTTTCTTTTTAAGATGAAACAAAGGCACTGCTTTTTTAGGCAGCTTTAAGGAGACTCTCCTCTTAAACTGAATGACAGTTTTTGTGTGATATTAGACTGGTATTTCAGGAGTAGATTTGTAGCAATTTTTCTTATTTTGGCAAACCCAGTTATAAGAGTCATTGTCTTACAACAACTGCAGAAATACTAACTAATGATGTAGTCCCTGGAAAGCACCATTCATTTCTCTGTCATGGATGAAAAACCCTGAAGGAGCAAGAATACGGGAAGAAGCAATGTTGTTTCTACTATAAATCTCATTATAGCCAGCCATAGTTTCCTCTGGAGAGTGCACGATTTTTAATTCTACTTGTGGGATTTTGATTAAAAGTTTCTTTCTTTCTTTTTTTTTTTTTTTTTTTTTTTTAACATTTAAATAATTCTGTGTGACTATATGGAAAAAAATATTGGTTGTTCACATTCATAATTTTGAGGAAACGCAGGATCTGATGGGCTTCTTTTGAAATAACTGTAATTCAGTTGCATTAATCACCAGAAAAGACATATTTTTAGTCCAGGACTGAAATTTATAGTTATTTGTGTTAATCTCCATGCTCTGACCAAAGGAGGATGAGTTCATTTGATTAATAGCAATATATTTTTGGTACTATCAGAAGAAACAGAGGAAAAAGCCATATTCCCATATTACATTCTGTATGACAAGCCGTAATAAAAGCCTTCATTTTAGTACAGTCATTGTCATTGCTTTACTCATGAACTCAGCATTTGCTCTACTCTAAATCAATATTTGAGATGTTAAATAAATGGTCCAACTGATCTTCAGAACTGCCAACACTCCTAATCTGATACAGGTTTTTGTTGAGAGTCACAAGGGACTTGGATTGAACAGCTAATTATGGACACTGAATTTTGAGAACTGTGGTTAGTGCCGTAAAAAATACATGAGAACTTGATCTAAAATTAGTTTTATATACACAAGGAGTTAAATGCAGTGTTTGTTTTCCTTTCTGAATCATAGTAGCTGCTCATGTGGCATGTGGATGCAGGACAGTAGGTAGGCTAGTCTAACAGTAGTTTATTGCCACAGTTGTCTTTTGCAGCTACCTTCACCTCACTGCTTGCCTTATTTGTATTAGTTATCTAGCTGCAGAAGTGTCAGTAGTACATCTGTTTTTTTGAGTTTTAGCCTTTTTTCCTTTCATTTATTCAGATTTTCAAATTTTAGTGGTAAGTCTGGTCTTCTGCTCTGCTTTTTGTATCATCTGTTACAGTAAGAGACAGATATCAGCTGAGAATTGTAGAGATGACTGTAAAGTAGAAAGTAGTACATTTTTAGAACAAATTCAGAGTTTTGTTCTTGACCTCTAGATTTAAACTAGGATCACAGGAGCTGTGAGAGAACTGAGAGGCCAACCATCAAACACTCATGTAAAAGAGATACTTGAGGTGGCCCAAGAGCTGAAACCAGTTGAGATGGTTTTATCAAGTCCTGAAAAGTTTACATGTGTCTTGTACTATGATTTGTCAGGAGTTAAGAAGAGGCAAGATATTCTGTTTTATTTATAGGTTCTTTTTATGTCCAAAATAGCTCCTTGAGTATATGTGTTTGAACTGAGAAGAAGAATGTGTGGGTTAGAGTAAAGATAAGTATTTGCTGATTGGACAGTTAGTTGTTTTTTCTTATCTTAAGGTCTCTTTAATAGGTGTTGGAGGGAAAGAAAGGTTCTGCAATGCAAATCTAGAGCATTGGCGTCAAAGGAAAGTAGCGATGGGGAGCAATCCCTTGTTGCATGATCTTCTTCCTGCTCAAGCCCAAAATTCAATAGCAGATTTTGGACACAGGACGCCTGGGTAGCTGATGTGTCATACAGTGTAACAGAGGAAGTGAGAAACCTGTGGAGGGAGATGTGGGAGATCAGAGGAAGATGAGCACACTACACTATTTGGGCTGACACCGGAGGACTGCTGCAGATAATAGCTATGGAAATGAAACCCATGAGACTATGACAAAGCAGGCTGCTGATTACATCTCTGGAGATGTAATCTTGTGCTTTCTCAGTAGCAAATGTATGGGATCTTTATAGGGAACTTTCTTAATAACATGCCTCTGCTATGTCCAAAAGTTGTGCTGCCTTGAAGCATACAGCTATTCAGCTGTGAATACATGGACACTGAGGGAAGTGGTTTATGGTTTATCTACAGACAGGATAAGAGTAAGTACCTCTGTTAAAAAAATAATTTTAAAAAGGCTTGATATGGGTATATGAGTCCTTGTTAGGGACTGTCCAACTGTAAAAGCTGGAGGAAGAGGAAGCAGAGATAGTGACAGCCAGACTCAGCAGTTCTCATGGTCAAGGTCCTCATGCCTTTTTTATGCAACCTGGCATTTGGCTTTTGGCAGAAGGGAAAGGATCTAAGAGTGGTTGCGGAAGATGGAGAGGCACATTACACATAGGAGATGTAGTGGGGTGGGTTAGAAGGTGCAAGCAGTGCAGACTAGTTCTTTCCTGTGAGGGTGCCAGAGCCCTGGCACAGGCTGCCCAGAGAGGCTGTGCAGTCTCCTTCTCTGGAGATCTT
>JAWLRI010000700.1:3215647-3258282 GCA_034781795.1 Crypturellus tataupa | reverse complement strand
GAGCTGTGCCTACTCGATCAATAAAAGCTTACGGATAGCATGCATCCTGGGCCGTCCCGACTTCGTTGCGGAGCAAGTGACACCAGATGTGACCTCACCAGGGCTGAGTAGAAGGGCAGGATCACCTCCCTCAACCTGATGGAGACAGTTTTCTTAAAGCGCCCCAAGATCCCACTGATCTTCTTGACCACGAATGCACACTGTTACCTCATGTCATCCTGTCATCCACCATGACACCCAAATCCTTCTCTGCTGAGTCGCTTTCCACAGCATCAGTCCCCAGCCTGTACTGGTGTCTGGGGCTACTCCTTCCCAAGTGCAGGACCTTGCACTTGCCTTTGTTGAATTTCATGAGGTTTTCCACCACCCTTTTGTCCAGTCTGTCCACATCTCTCTGGATGGCAGCGCAGCCCTCTGGGGTATCAGCTACTCCTCCCAGCTTTGTATCATCTGCAAACTTGTTGAGGGGGCATGCTGTGCCTTCATCCAGGTCATTGATGAATAAATTGAACAAGACTGGACCAAGGACTGACCCCTGGGAGACACTGCTAACCACAGCTCTCCAACTGGACTCTGTGCCACTGATCTCAACACTCTGGGCTCTGCCATCCAGACAGTTCTCAATCCACCTCACTGTCCACTCATCTAACCGATCCCTCTGGAGCTTGCCCAAGAGGATGCTGTGAGGGACAGTGTCAAAAGCCTTGGTGAAGACCAGATAGGTGACATCCACTCTCTCCCCTCATCTATGTAGTCAGTCATTCCACCATAGAAGGCTATCAGGTTGGTGAAGCATGATTTCTCCTTGGTGAATCCATGCTGACTACTCCTGAGCACCTTCTTGTCCTCCACAACAGACAATGACCAGTATGAGCCGTTCCATCACTTTTCCAGGGATGAAGGTGAGGCTCACTGGTCTGCAGTTGCCTGCGTCCTCCTTCTTGCCATTTTGGAAGACTGGTGTGACATTGGCTTTCTTGCAGTTCTCCAGCACCTCCCCTGTTTCCAGAATCTTTGAAAGATGATGGAGAGCAGCTGAGCAATAGCATCCACCACCTCGTGCAGCACTGTGGGTATCAGGTTGACCTAGGTGCTCCCTAACCCAGTCTTCTCTACCCAGGGCAAGTCTTCCTCTCTCCAGGCTTCTTCTCTTGTCTCTAGGGTCTGCGATTCCAGAGGGCTGCCCTTGGTAAACGCTGAGGGGAATAAGGCATTCAGCAACTCTGCTTTTTCTGTGTCTTTTGTAACCAGGGCACTCACCCCATTCACCAGGGGACCTGCGTTTTCCCTAATCTTCCTTTTGCCATTGATATATTTGAAAAAGCTCTTTTTGGTATTTTTAACATCCCTTACCAGATTTAATTCCAAATGAACCTTAGTCCCATGCCTGCATTCCCTGATGGTATTCCTACGTTCTTCCGAAGAGGCCTGTCTTTTTTCCACATTCTGGATATGGCCTTCTTCTGCTTGAGTTTTGCCATGAGCTCTTTGCTCATCCACACAGGCCTCCTGCTCCCCCTGTTTGAGCATTATTTAATCATTAGTTCTCTACTGAAAGGATTTAGCAAAGGAGGAGAAATCAAACTGCATGTCTTTAATATTTTTTCCAGAATAATACATATCATCTTCTTGTTGTTCTTGTGCAGCATAACTTACATTGACAAATGTAATAGCACTTTCTAGTACACAATGTTCCTGTAAGCTTGCTATAGTTAATACATTCTGTAAGCTTGCTCTCGTTAACACACTGCGGCTTTATGCTTAACACATTAGATGTCTGTATAGCTCCTGTGGGTTATTCAATCCTCTTTTTTTCACACACAAGAAGAATGGAGGACACTTGTTTATTTTTCTGATAGATATACTCTCTTATGTTATTATCTATCTCAGAACCTCTTCAAAATTGCAGTTTTTTCCATGAGTATTGTCTACTGTGCCTACTCTTGGAAAATGCAGTGACAGGGAAAATGCAGCCCTACTCCCAAGTATTCAAAAATTATCAGTTAGAATACAGAGATTAGGTATTGATCCAAATCTCTTGTAACTTGCTTTTTAGTTTGTCTTTCCAGAATGTGTGATTTTGCCCTGGCTTCTGTGTTTAAAGTTCACTTTAAAGAAAATAAACGAGCTCTTTTTCACATGAATGTCACAGAAACTACTGCAATTCTCCCAGTACAAGAGTAAGAATGAAACTTAATGAAACTTTGACAAGAGGTTTATAAAATAACAAAACAAAGAATTTTGACCTACAACTAAAAGGATTCTAAAAGACAACTAAAAGGATTCTGATTTAAGAATTGTTAAACAAATTTCTGATAATGCAGTGACTGGCACCTGTTATAAAAGAGTGTCTGGATAAAACTTCTCTCTCTGGAAGTCCTTAAGCATTTACTATTTACTACTTATTTTATTCCTCTCTGTCTGTCCACTACTGGCCATGCTCAGAAGCAGGTAACTGGATATATTGGTCTTCAGAATAACAGTTTTTGCAGCATGTTTTGGAGCTTTGTGTTGACCATCTCTCTGACCTTCCTCCTTAATCAATCCTTTTCCTCTTTTCCTGATTATTCTTTATGTGAATGCAGGTAGAATAACTATTCTAAGTGAAGGACAGGAACATTTCGAAGAGATGTGTTTTCAGTGAACAGAAATAATTGTGTTTGCTGTCAGCAATCGTGTGTCTGTAAATTGCAAAAACCCCAGGTACTTAAGGGAAAG
Organism: Crypturellus tataupa; assembly: GCA_034781795.1. Taxonomy (NCBI): domain Eukaryota; kingdom Metazoa; phylum Chordata; class Aves; order Tinamiformes; family Tinamidae; genus Crypturellus; species Crypturellus tataupa. The sequence goes on along the minus strand of JAWLRI010000700.1, from coordinate 3,255,564 downwards.
TATATCATCCCTATTTACCTTCATTAAAGGACATTCTGCTGCTTTTGTACATGGACAGATCTATGTTGCATTCAGCTGTTCAAACAGCTCCTGAATCCATTTGTGCAAAAATATTCTCTAGCAAAAATTACTATTCTCGCTTTTGCAACAATTGTCCTCCTTCCACTCATAATACCCTTAAATATTGCTACTGCCCACCTTCCAGTTTTACAGTATTTTGATATATGTAGAATTATTTCATTCTATTTGTTACCATACATCAGGTAATCATAAGAGACTGCTTTCAGAGAGTAAGGAGCTGTAATAATCCATCCTGTCATATATATTGATCACAGGCTAGTCAGTTATTAAAAGAGTAAAATAAACACATAAAGGCTGAGGCTCACTGAAGGTGAGAGAGTGGGATAAGAGCTCGAAGAACAGAATGCAGTCAGAATGTCAATTTATATTTAGTACTTACAGTATGTAATATCATTTTTTCTAATCTTAGAGACAAGAAAAATAAAATGAAGTGTAGAAATTCAAATATAAAAATAATCAAAAAAAGGCTTCTAGAATTACATCATCAGTTTAACTGTGGTGCATAAATAGATTCTGAGTATCAGACAAGGAAAGCTGAGAATGGCTGTGGAAAACAGTTTGCAATCGTATGTTGGTCAAGTAATCATATATATTTTGTACTACACATATTCAAGATGAAGTATGAAATTAAAGCAGTCATTTGTGTGGTTTACAATGCACAAATGGACCCACATTTCAAGCAGCATGTAAATATTTTGACCTTATAAGAAGTACAGTTCAACAATTGAAATGAGGCACTAATAAGCCATCAAATATTTTTGCGTTAAAAGTCCACATGAAACTTATATTTCTTTATGAGAGAAACCACCCAAATAAAATGACCATCCAAATAAAAATTGAAGCAAGTTCGGTTGTGTTTCTGATGCTCTGGTTTTAAATTAGATACCTAAATTTGGATTTTTTTTCCCGGCTCAGTGAAATTACTTATTAACTCACTTTCTAGTGAAGTAATCTCACTGATTGTCATGTAAAGGTGATTTTGGCAAGCATTTTTTTGACTTTTGCATGTAGTTACAAAATTTCTAAATGAACATATGCACATACAAGTGAAGGAGGGGGATGGAGCATAGCATGGTAGTGATCGTTCAGCCTGAGTGCAAGCCGTGCTTGTTTTAGCCAGCGAGCATACGAGTCAGAGAGGTGGTTCATTTTTTCCTGAGCCAGATGTGCATGATGGTGCACTGTGGCCTGATGCCATGTTCTGTTCTGCAAAGACTGAAAGGGGCATCAAGCATGGATGTCCTGATCAGCTTTGGTAGAGTACAGCAGGGCATGGCCAATGTGACTGTTCACTGAAAGCTGGTTCAGCATGCAGCGAGGAGAGGAAGGTGTTCCTGTAGTGGATTTAGCTTCCCAGAAAAGCTATTTGACTATACCTTGGGTAGTGTGTAGCACATCTTACCCTGTTTTTCCTCAGATTCCCTTGTGCTGTACGTAACAGTTTGATTTTAATTCTCCTAGTGACTTTTACTTGAAATGCAAGACAAAGCGAGCTGTAAGTATAAAATCTGAACGAGCAGAAAGTGAATGCTAACAAATGCCACCTTGTCTTTGGTATGGAGCTGTGTAAAGTTACATTTGTGCTATCTGAGAATGAAATAGATCCATGCAGACTAGCCTTTTCCAGATACTGCTGAGTGATTTTCATGGAGCTCAAGAAGATGAATGAAAAGTAGAGAGTCTGTCACTGTTTTGCATCCCTCAGCATTATATAAAATAAGCAATATACCTATTTAGGTGATACAAAGGAAAAACTAGAATGAAGCTATTTCTTCCTCACTGTGCATGTGTGCTCAGCTATGCAGAGCTGCGGAGCTCAGGGTATCTGCTGGAGAAAACCTGGCCAAAAGGCTGCTTGCAGTATCTCCTGCAGTAAGTGGATCCAGATGCAGTCAATCCAGGTGTAGATTACATTGTTTTTAAATGAGTATAAGCTTGAGTTTATACTTGTGCTTTGCATTAGAGAAAACAGAAATTGTGTCCTTCAGATCATCTCTTCTCTAGGTCTAGGTGCTACATTTTCTAAGATAAGCCTGTTTTTAAATAGTGGCTTAAGATTGGCCTCTGCTTAGACTTATGCTACCTTTGAAGCCATGGTTCCTTTGGGGCAAAACTGTTCCTCTGTAAGAGACAGTAAATACTGTCTTCTAAAAGCAGAATATTTATATGCTTTTGAAATCATTATTTATTATGTTCCAATCTTCTGAAGAATAATTTGATTCATTTTTGCAATGCATTAGATTAAACCACCTGGTGGGAATTATCTAAAGATTTTCCCAGTGCAGCCTGTTCTTGAAGCTTTCATGGAAGACTGCATTTTTCTTCTCAAAACTCTCATTCCTGTAGCCTCTTCAGTGTCTCCCTTTAGACAAAGTTTTAGGTGTGATTAGGTACATCTCTGATTAGAAAAAGCTATCAACATTTAGCTCCAATTATAAATGAAAGCTTCCTCTGAGTGTTTACAGGAGAATTTCTACTCAAGGTTACATTTATCGGCAGGTCACAATTGCTTGATGTTTTTTTCTGTGGACCAAAGAAAAGATATAAAGCGTTTTTTTTTAGCACAAAATTGCTTATGAAGATGACCCGAAGAGTGAAAAGGCAGTCTCAAATGACCTGTTACAGTTTCTCAGTTGAATAGTCAGAAGAAAGTATCAGTATTTACCTGGAAACAAAAAGGTAAAACTTGACTGTGAAATCTAGTCCAAGAGAAAGCCAAAGTTAAATTAATCTTAAGTTTTCAGGACCCCTCTGTAAAGATTTCAGGGTAACCCCTTGAAGAAAACAAATGCTATAGTTGCAGGTATTTTTATCCTTGTTTATGAGGGTTTTTTTTTCTTTGTCATTTATGTTAAAAAAAAGAAAAAAGAATAGCACCATTTTCACTCATGAATACAAATTTACAGGACAAATTCAATTTAATGGAAGACAAAATCTTATTGCTCACGTGTGTGTATGTCTCTGTATGTATTTCTACACAGGTATCTCATTTGAAAAATATGAGAAATGATTATGGCAATCTAGAGTGCAATCCCTTTGTCTAAGCATTAGGTATAATTTAAATTACATCATCACATCATTAATATTTATGGAATGCAAACAAAATTACGGAATGAATTTTCTATTTTGCTAAGAATATATATATATATATTGGTGTTCACATGTTCCTTTTTGCTTTATATACCTCCTCTCTTGCTTCTACTATATTGTTCTTCTACTTGCCATTTTTTACTATGCTTTTACATACAATTGCTTCCACCTGTGACCTAGGAGCTATCAGCAATTTAAAGTGTTACTCACTTTATATAATAAGCATATCACCATAAACGAAATCTATGACTGATACAACCATATTGGTGCTATCACCAGAGCATTCAAATCTGCCTTCTGATGTGGAAGTTTTTCTTGTGTAGAGTTCACTTATGGATGAAATGAATGAGACAAATTCTTGCTGGTACTGGGTAAAACTGAAAATACTTTTGGAAGTACAGTTATCAGAGAAGGATATTTCTGAAGCAACACAGTGTAAAAGGTTTAAGGTAGGTGTGAGTGAGCTGGAAAATCTGCACATTTGATAACTCATGGCTGTTTTCTCAAGTGCGTGCTACATGTGGAGTATCTAAATGGCAAATTTTGTGCACATACTTGTAGCCTTTGACATTCCTAATTCACTCTTAAGAAATAAAACTCTTCATTTTTCAGCGAATTGAGTTGCAAGAATGTCAACTGCCCATATAACCAGGTGAGTGATAGGAGGAAGACCATGGTATATTGCAGCATAGCCACAGGTGAGGCACAGGAAGAGAGAGAGTTAAAGCAATCCACTTTCCGTGATAGTGTTAAAATATCTTTTTCACTGTCAGGGAAATCTGCCAATGCTTGTGTAGAGTTATTGAACATAAATTAGTAGCATGTTATAGATTAGAGCCACATGAGCACTCATTAAGCATCTTATGAGTATTATTTTAATTAGTTGTATAAATAATGATTAGCCACTCGTCCAAGCGCTGCCTTGGATTGATTTGTATAAACATTTTAATATGAATTAACTGTAACCCTTGTCTAACAGAAATTTTAGTTGCTCCAACCTGAACTTCTGTCTTTAATTTTATATAAATGGAAAATCTGAGGGAATATTACATTTATAATAACTTCGATTTTCAGCTATTGTAGGGCAGCTTTTCTTAGCAGTCATACTGATCATTTTTGTAGCTTTCCATAGAATAATCTCTAATTGACAATTTGCCCTTTGCTTTCTTAACCAGAACTACTAATAGAGTTTGTATTTGCTCTTTGGAACTCTTTGGATTACTTGATTCATTGAAGAACAAAATATGGAAGCCTGAAGTTACTTACAATTCTGGAGCAAATTCATAGGATAATTTCTGTCATGAGGAATTTTTTAACATAAAACATTTCATTATAATGATTTTAAACAAAAAATTAATATTTCCATTTTGCAATTGTCTACAATGATGATGTGGTGATGAGCCAACAAGGGGAGGGGTGCTGCTAGACCTGTTACTAACAAGCAGAGATGCTCTAGTGGGAAATGTCTTCACTGCTTGGGAGCAGTCTTGGCTGCAGTGACCACAAGATGATGGAATTCACGATCCTGTGAGGAGGAAGATGGGCAAGAAGTAGGATTGCAACCCTGGACTTTAAGAGAACTAACTTTGACCTCTTCAGGGAGCTCCTTGGAGGAATCCCCTAGGCCAAGGTCCTAGGGGGAAAAGGGGTCCAGGAGAGTTGGCTGCTATTCAAGCACCACTTTCTCCAAGCTCAGGATCAGTGCATTCCTATAAGACAGAAGTGGAACAAAGTGGGCAGATGACCTGCATGGATGGACAGGAGCTGTTGGATAAACTTAAAAGAGAAAAAGACCATGTACATAATGTGGAAGAAGAGCCAGGCCACATGGGAATAATATAGGAACTTTGTCAGAGAATGCAGGGATGCAACTAGGAAGGCCAAAGACTGTTTGAAATTAGAGTTAGTGAGAGATGTCAGGGGCAACAGGAAGGGCATCAGCAGCAAGAGAAAGACTAGGGAAAATGTTAATCTGCTGCTGAATGGGGAAGGTGCCTGGGTGACGGAGGATGCAGAGAAGGCAGAGTTACTAAATGCCTTCTTTGCTTCAGTCTTTGCTGCTAAGGTCAGTCCCCATGTATTCAGCCTGGAGACAAGAGAGAACCAAGAGCGAGGAGGACATTCCACTGGTTGAGGAGGATTGGGCTAGGGATTATTTAGGCAAACTGGACACCCATAAATCTATGGACCCAGATGGGCTGCACCCAAGAGTGCTGAGGGAACTGGTGGGGGTTATTGCTCTCCATCGTCTTGAGAGGTCATGGAGGGTGGGGGAGGTGCTGGAGGACTAGAAGAAACCAACATCACTCCAGTCTTCAAAAAGAGCAAAAGGGAGGACTTAGCAAACTACAGGCCCGTCAGCTTCACCTCCATGCCTGGAAAGGCGATGGAGCAGCTCATCCTAGAGGCTATCTCTAGGTGTGCCAAGGAAAAGGTGATCAGGAGTAGTCAGCATGGATTCACCAAGGGGAAATCGTGTTTGACAAACCTCATAGCCTTCTACGATGAGCTCCTATGACTAGCTGGATGGACGATGGGAGAGCTGTGAATGTTGTCTACCTTGATTTCATCAAGGCTTTTGACACAGTCTCCCATAGCATCCTCATAGGAAAGGTCCGGAATTGTGGACTGGATGAGTGGACATTGAAGTGGATTGAGGACTGGCTCAATGGCAGAGCTCAGAAGGTGGTGATAAATGGGGCTGAGTCTGCTTGGAGACCTGTGGCCAGTGGTGTCCCACAGGAGTCAGGACTGGGCCCGGTGCTCTTCAGCCTCATGAGGTTCTACAAGGACAAGTGCAGAGTCCTGCACCTGGGGAGGAATAACCCCAGGCACCAGTACAGATTAGGGCTTGATCTGCTGGAAAGCAGCTCCGCGGAGAGGGATTTGGGAGTTCTGATTGACAACAGGTTAACCGCTAGTCAGAAATGTGCCCTCGTGGCCAAGAAGGCCGATGGGCTCCTGGCTGCATCAGAAGGAGCGTTGCCAGCAGGTCGATCTGAGGTACCGCATGCTGCCTTTGCCTCAGTGTTTTAAGACCAGCCTCCGGGAATTCCAGTCTCCAGAGAGCAAGGAGAAAGTCGGTAGAAATGCAGACTTTCTACAGCTGCAGCAGGACTAGGTTAGGGATCACTTAAGCAAACTGGACATCCTTAAGTCAGTGGAGCCTTAGGGGATGCACCCACAAGTGCACAAGCACGTGGGAAGCGTCTGATGGCACAGATGGCATATGACAGACTTGCTTTGGAAAAGGAAAAAAAAAATCCCTCCTTACAGAGCAGTTGTCTGTGGCTCTAACTGCAATACTTCAAGTCTATGTGCGTTTCCTGGTCTTTGATAATGAGGGGGAGGTCAATGTCACTTGCTCCTTGTGCAGATAAAATAACAGAAAAGAAAGTTGTGGTGATATTAGCTTGCATCCATGGCTGCTGGAAAAGGCCAGGCCTTGCAAGTCTGCACAGGAAACCAGGGCCCTTCAGAAGAGCTGGGACTTCAGGAGACTTCAGGATTGCTTTGTGTGTTCTGTCTAGAGCAGACCAGGAATTTGGGAGTTCTGATTGACAACAGGTTAACCATGAGTCAGCAATGTGCCCTTGTGGTCAAGAAGGCCAATGGGATCCTGGCTGTATCAGGAGGAGCGTTGCCAGAAGGTCGAAGAAGGGTATCCTTCCCCTATCCTCAGCTCTGGAGAGGTCGCACTTTGAGTATTGGGTGCAGTTCTGGGCTCCTCAGGACAAGAAGGACATTGAGCTTCTAGAGGGGGTCCAGCGGAGAGCCATGAAGATGTTTAAGGGACTGGAGCATCTATCATATGAGGAAAGATTCAGTGAGCTGGGCCTGTTTAGTCTGGAGAAGAGAAGACAGAGAGGAGATTTGATCAATATGTTCAAGTACCTGAGGGGGAACCGATAGGCCAGGCTCTTCTTGGTGGTGGCTGGTGACAGGACAAGGGGTAGTGGGTACAAGTTGAAACATAGGAAGTTTAATCTTCATATGAGGAAGAACTTCTTTCCTGTGAGGGTGACAGAGCCCTGGAACAGGCTGCTCATAGAGATTGGAGAGTCTCCTTCTCTGGAGATCTTCCAAACCTGCTTCCAAACCTGTAACTACCTGTAACAGGGTAGTTACACTAGATGATCTCTAGAGGTCCCTTTCAACCTTAACCATTCTGGCATTGTGTGAGAAAAAAAAAATCTTAAAATGAAAGATTTCAGATGAAATCATTTGGGATTAAACTATTCGTTCTTTCTCATCCTCCTACAGCCCTGTGATGGTATGCTCTTTCCTCATCTTGATGTGCTCTCTCCTGCTCAACCTGACCTCTCCTTAAAAAGTGCATAGGCAGTGGCTAATTGAGCATAACTCAGAGCCATCCACCATACAAATTATGACTACAAGTCAATCATCTCTCTCCCCACTACCCTGTAAATAGGAGGTCAGCCCAGACCCCCAAAAACACTCCTGCACAGCAGCAGAATGCACTGAAGCACCTCCTCTTGAGCAGGGACCTCTCAAGGTTAGTCATGGAGGTTGAGAGATCCCTTATCTTCCTTAGCTAAGTGACTAATAGCATGTTGAAACTTTGCAAACTTTGCTGTTGCATCTCAGATTCATTGTGCACATAATCTTTTAAACATAAACTACTGACCAAGTCTAGGACAAAGATCGGATCCAGCTGCCCAGACTCCTCTGAAAAGTAGCCTGGGGAGCAAAGGGGTCCATTCTGAACCTCAATAGAGTGGGAGGGTCACCTTGACATTTTCATCTGACACTGTCCTCAATGCAGTAAATAACTGAGTGAACCTTGCCATCAAACCTCATTAAATCGTTGTCAATTTACTATTGAATTTTGTTGAATCATTATCTGACCTCGATAAAACATATTGCTGCTTTTCTCTTGCAAGTTAAGTTCATGATTCCTCCATCATGCACAACAAGCACCACCCTGATTCTGCACAAATCCTAGCACAAGTCAGTCCTCTCTCAGCAGCTCAACCACCAAACTGAAACATACTGTACTCCCTCAGCCATGGCAGTGTTCAAATTCCAACTTTTCATGCAGCTTCATTTCATCAGTTCATATATTTGAAGGCCAACAGGGATCATTAGATCACTTAGTCTCTGCTAAATATAACACCAGTAGTGCAATTTCACCTAGTTATGCTCTGTAGTAAGCCAAATAATTTCTAATGGACTCAGGTTTACATCCCAGAAGTCCATCAGTCTTGATTTGAGTATTTTAGTAATGAGAGAAATATCATCACTTTCCTTGATGGTTCTGGTAGTTAGTCATCACTGCAATTAAAAAATTTGATGTATTACCAATTTGAATATGTCTAGCTGTAAGCTCCAGCCATCTGTTCTTGTTACACCTTTCTCCATTAGACAAAAGAGCCCATTGGTGCCCAAGATTTCTCTCAATTCTGCAATAAATGTACATCTTTAGGGTAATCTGTGCTACAATAATAAAGTGAGCCTCAAAAAATGTCATAATTGAGAATAGCTAGACATTTTTTTTTACTATCCAGCTATTGCAAGTTCCTCTAAGAACAATAGCTGTCTGTACTACTGGGCATTTACTCAGAAGCATCATCATAGAAAACATAAATATTGCTATTTTACCCTTGTTTCCCAAGGAAATGTATTAAATCATACTGTTTGTCTGTGTCTCTTATCTCTGTCTTCCCTCACTTCTCACAGAACTTGTGAAGACAGTGAACAATTCTAACTGCGTTTGAGAGTACCATAGAGATCTCAAAACTTTGATGTTCCTCTAGCTTCATGCAGAAGACAGAGGGAGCAGAGATGCCCCTATTTGTCTTACTCCTCTCTCCCCTTCCCTCACACAGTGCAGGAATAGCTGATATGCTGTACATGTACGCATGTCAACAAGTCCATCAGTTCAGAACCAGACACAATATATGTCTCTTCACAGTCTGGTTATTAAGAGTTGTGCAAGCAATTTAAAGGACGATGAAGAGAAGGGTTGGCTAGGACACCGCTACTGCCAAAATGAAGGAATCACAGGGGGAAATGATGAAGTTAACTGAACGGGGATAGGTGGGTTGGGGTCACAGAACTTAGAGAAAACACTATTTCTATAGTTTGTTTTTTGGCTCATACTGTGACAATAATTTTTTCCCATCAACAGTCAGGATTTAAGCCCTAAATCGCTTCATGCAATGTAATTATCGTGATCATGATAAGCAGTCTTTTCATTGTATGTGCAGCTTTCTGTTCTGAAAGGAGCAACGGAATTTATATGTATTGCTTATGGCCATAAGATAGTTTCAATGTCCACTTGCCATGCAACATCACTGGATGCCTTTTCTTTTTAAAACAATTTTCCCAGTTTTACTGCTAACTTTGTGGTACAAAAATATCATTTTCCTTGTGCTGTCACCTTCAAAATCTTTTTAGAGGCAAGATATAATTTATCAAAGCTAAAAATCAGGTTTCTTGCTCTTTTATTTTCTACTTTTTAAAAATGTCTTTTATATTCTCTCTGACTTATTTTAACAGGCCATAATTTCCCTTCAAAACTAAAACATGTGAAAGGAAAATAACCTTTCACAACTAATTAATGAAAATTATAACCTAATGGGTTAAAATATGTTTAAAATAATTAACTGTGCCATTTACTGGCTGCATTTCTTTCAGCTTCTTATTAAGAGTTTTCAGTAAAGGATTAGCCCAAAAGTTATGCTAGGTTATTAATAGGTATCTGTTGAGTTTCTATCAGAAACTTAAAATGACCTTATTTTACTTGAAATTCAAAGCATTTTTTTTCTTTCTATGTCTCTCTTATGTGCTCCATTTATACTGAAATGTGACTAAAAACTTTAAATATGAAAGAAAATTCTTTACTAAGCGAATCACTTTTTGTGGGAAAAGGGCACTTCACAGCATTATCTGGTATGCATAAGAAAAAGACAAATGAGCATGAGCACTAAAAACTGGACTTCTGACAGAAATCCTGAATAAGCTTGGAGAATAAATCTCATAACTTCAGAGTAGTATTCTTGGAAAACATCTGAAAAGAGATAATTTCTCAAGCATTTTTATTTTCTCTTTGGCTTTCTATGAGTCTTATCATTCGTATCAAAGATTTTTATTCAGTCTGATCTCTCAGAAAAGGAGCAAACCCTTTTAGCCTATTTTTTTTTTCTGGAGATCAGGAAAAGCATTTGAATCGAGAATTTAGATTTGAACCTCTACCATTGAAGTAATAAACTTCTGAATTGTCAAAACCTGTCAAGGACCACATTTGTTTTAAAGAAACTACAGTGAAAAACACAACCCTCCATCCTTAATGTGCATAAATCTATTCAGATACACATATGTTTGAGAAAACAGAACACTAAGCTGTGCTCAAACGAACTGAGTTATTTTTTAAACTGTCTTCTATTCCCCTCAATTGTTACTCACAATCTCATTAACTTTAATGAAATCTACATCAAACTGCAGCCCAGCTACAAGAGACCAATTAAAAAAAATTAAACATTTCTATTAATGTGATTGGTGATCGTCCTTGTTTTAACTCAGGTAACTCCTAATTACACAGTGTCATTGCCATCACTGTCATGGGGTAATACGTCCCATGTTAGACCTCTTTACACTGCTTCCTTATCCTGTGCAATGTAGAACAAATCAACAGAACCGTAGGATTTATTTCTGGAGTAGTCTCCTTTTCACCCGAGAACAGCCAAACAACATCACAATTTTTAATAATTGCTAAAATTGGCCCTTTGTTTTTATAAGCCACTTTGTCATCTTTTTGCAATGTGTTTAACTTAGTCAATATTTGGATCTCAATACTATCTCATTCCCATTTCTAAGTTCATTAAAATGTATATTAAACTTTGCAACAGCTGCTCTTGATTATAGCCATAGGAGTACTAAGGAAGAATGAAGTGTGGCAGAGCCAGATCATGGCCGAGCTTTGTTTAAAAAGAACATAAAACTTCCACTCAAGCAAAGAGCAATTTAAATGTGACAATGGATGAAATAATATTATCAAGCAGAAATGAATTATCAATAAGACAGACCTAATGTTGATAACAGCAATAACAGTTATCAATGAAATACAATTGGTGCCTAATCATAGACAGGACAGGCAGTAGTCAGTTTAAAAAATCAGTGAATAGAGTAGTTTTTCAAACTAATGGTAACACTTCAGTCAAACAAAATGGAAGAACTAAATGGAGGGAAACATGAGATGAAACTCAGAACAGGTTAACGTAAATATGACTGAATAATAATGACTGGAAATGAATTATTGAAAGATATATGTTGCTCATGAAAAAATGAGGTAGTTTAAGTGATATCTTTTGATGTCTTTAACTGGCTGTACAAAGTGAGAAAAGTTTGCACGCTAAGATAAAATCTTTGCAAGAACCATCTTGAAATCTTACTTGAAGCAGAATAGCTGGAGAAAGAGGAAAGATTCTCCTGTGGTAGCAGTAAGAGCCTGTTATACACCCTGCTATAGACCCTGCCACCAAATCTGGCTATATATAGCAGGCTAATATTTCTGCAGAGAGAAAAACTATTAGAAGTTTTATCCTTGTGAGAGAAACTAACTTCCAAAGCACTATTTGGAGACTTACTCCTAATATTACACTCTAATACTTTAGTATGTAACAAGAATATTCATTTTTTCATGAACTAAGCCATAAACTGAGAACAAGTGACACATCCTTAGACTAGCTGTAGATAAATAATTTGTCTATAATATTCTAATTATAGGAAAGAAAGTTTGAATCAGCAGATCACAATTACATTGTTTAATTTCAGTGGAAAGACAAATTGGAGAAGGTCTGTCCAAACTTCTTTAAAAGACAAATTTGAGAAAATAAATCTTCAGGGGCTGGTGTATAAATCTGGGCTGCTGAAACCCATCCAAGTGCCCCCTCAGACCCAGGAGAACTCTCCATCCAATTCAGTTCCGTGGATGCGGTTGCTGCTGTTCCCATGTGCAAGTCCAGCCAGTACTGAGGCTGAGTGTGGATCCCTGAGAGGCACACACACACACACAGAGACACAAGGACATTAACAGTGCCTTTAACAGCACCCACACAGACTATGCCAGCAGGCACGCACAGCTAGCCCAGTCCTGTGTCCTCCTCTCTGGCTGAACAGGACTGGGGTTCACCAGTGGCAACGCGCTCACTCTCCCTCTTTGATTCATGGGCACACTCACATTCACAGACCCCTCTTGTATCAGCATGGTCTCTAGTTCTGTCTTATACCCATGCTTGGACCTTGGGCCCCCTTACTCGCTGCTACACCGGCTTGTTGCATGCTTCCCACCCTTCCAGCATGCACTCCCACCTTGTCATCTCACAAACACCCCACTTGCATGGATCCCTGAAATATTAGCATGAGCCCTAAGTCTAATCCATGCCTGGCCCTATGCCCTTTACTCAACTGGCTCAGACTTTCTGTATTTCTAAGTGTGGGTACCCTCTGACTTCCTGGCTAATCCACCTTGAATTTTGCCAGAAAATTAGGAAAGCTAAATTGGGAAAGACTATTCATTGTTAATAGGAGATATAAATGAATTAGCTGATGAAATATTTTAATAGGATATACTACTTTGCACCATGCACTGTTAAACCTTGAGACTAGTTGCTTCAGCATATCGCAAACGCAAAGAGTTTGCATGGTTCAAAAAAAAATTAGATAACGTTATGGAAGAAGAAACCAAGAGGAATTACCTTCCTAGGTCAGGCTGGGCTGACATTTTGTTGAACCTATTACATATATTTTATCTAATTCTATGGAATATTGAGTGTTCAGTTTTCTAAACTGGCCACTGAAAAAGACTTAGCAGTTTCTAAAACAGCCCACGAATTTAGTCTCTTAATAACCAAGTTCAATATATTATTGCTGTAGATCTCTTCCAGAGTGACCTAAATGCTTCAATATTCAAGACCACCACATCTTGGAGTATGTAATCCTCTGATATTAGCCATTCATTTTGAAAACATCCATAATTCATGCCTGGTTGCCGTTAATGAAAATTCAAAACCTACAGTTAAAAAGGCATGTGAATACCAGCTGACAGAAAGAAAAGAGAATTATGCTGGATTTCCTTTTTAAGGAATTAAGATGAAATTCCAAACATATATTTACTTGCTGTGTATTCAACTATTCTACTGCTTGACATACCATAGTGTGAAGAATTTCATCCTTCCACACTCCATAATTCTTTGGCTACACTCATAGGGGAGAATATAGGGTTTTGATGTCCCAGTTGCTCTTGGAGTTTCCTCTGTGCTAATTATACTGTTAGAGAATTGTTAAACCAGGTAAGGAAAAAGTCTTTTGTCTTCTGAGTTCAGTCTTTTGTCATGCTGAACCTTCAAATCTTTGAAATTTTTAACATGCTGCTGAAACATCTTTGGAAAATTTCAGTAATATTTAACTGTGTCACTCTGTGTAAATTGTTTCAACAATTCAATTCTGAACTGGATTTATTTTTCACTTAATTGTTCTTTAAAATTCAATGAAATTATGTAGTTTAATAGTAGCTGGGGGGTGGACTTTGATTTAGAAGGCAAAACAGATGTTTTTTGTTGTATAATGACTCATCTGTGATAATATAAAATGTCTGTTTCATAGAAACTGCTGTCTGTCATATTGAATTATTTACTGACTGCCCTTTATTAAAGCTATATATCAGATAATTTTTCCTTGAAAATGAACAAAAACATCTAAACTTTGACTTCCTTCCTGAAATTCAGAGTACTTTCAAGTTTCCACTTGAATCAGCAATAGACTGGGCCACTTACTTTCTGTAATAAGCTTGTTTGCCTGTCAAGCCTGGTCAAAATGAAGAAAATAGAGACAGCAATATCAGTATGAAGATGTGAAGCAAAATTTACTGAAAGCAACAAAAAATGATTGCATGCATTAAGAATTATATAGCTGATAAAAAAAGGCAATAAAGAGAGCTCCAAAAGATCTAAAATCAAGCTTTTTTACTGTACTACAAAAGGTTTATAGCAATTTTCAGATGTTATTTTTCATCATAAAACATTTCATGCTTAGAGAATTTCTGTCCCTTTCTTATACTGAAAATGTCTGAGAAGCAAAGTGGCATCTAGGCAGTGATTCTAGATTAGCAGGGAGAGAACTGTGGGCACATTAATGTCCATTTTAGTTTCTACTCCTCACAAAGATTCTCTTGTCTTTCCATGCAAAGGCACCTTCTAGAGCTGGGCTAAGCCAACACAAAACTTGTACACTGTGCAACACTGCAAGGACTCACATCTGTATTCAGGAGTGTATTCCCTTGTGGAATGGGAGAAGTTGTATCTCTAATTGAGCATATGAAACTTGTAAAAATGTCACATAAAAAACAAATTAGGAGTAAATAGGGAATTCCTTTTTGGTAACTGGAGAATGGATTGCCTAGACATGTCATTGAGACTCTAGATGCATTTGTTTAAAGCACAGCAATATGCAGAAGTGAACTACAGAAATGTGAAGGTTTACTTCACGTTTAAAGGAGTGAACCTTTATTTTGACTGTTTCAGAATTACAGTGTGTTCTTCTAGCAGCTAAAAGCATTTGTGAGAGAAGGAAATTGCCAAAGATGAGGATCAAGAGACTCCTGTCGTGAACTGCTGTCTCTTAAAGTGTTTGTGCAGACCAGGTTCTAGTCCTCAGCAACTTGGATTTGACTTCAGGGTTCGATCTAATTTTAGGATAGTCCTGCTTTGAGTGGGGTGTAGATCAGGTGAATTCCTTCAAAGCTAATTATTCTGTGATTTTGTGATTTAAAAGATAATTCTGTAAGTGTTTATCATCATAGTTTATGGGATTGTGACTTGGGGCATGTTACAATTTGTCGTATGAGGATTTCAGTCATAGAGGTTCCACCATCTCACAGTAATCACGAGAATATAACATGCTTAACAGAGCAAGCTATTGTCCATTCATAATATCAACCACTGAAAATTATTCATATACCTAGGAAATAGACTCGGAGAGGTAAAATGAGAAAGAATGAGATTGTCAAGTTCCATTACGTAAAGCTTATTCCAAGTTTAGTTAGTGATTTTATGTCCTGCTTTCTTGGTTGCACAGTCACAGAATGGTTGAGGTTGGAAAGGGCCTCTAGAGATCATCTAGTCCAACTGCCCTGCACAAGCAGAATTACCTAGAGCATATTGCATGGGATCGTATCCAGGTAGGTTTTGAATATCTCTAGAGAAGGAGACTCCAAAACCTCTCTGGGCAAACTGTGCCAGTGCTCTGTCACCCCCACTGTCAAGAAGATTTTCTTATGTTCAGATGGAACTTCTTGTGTTTCATTTTGTGTCTGTTGCCTCTTGTCATAACATCGGGCACCACTGAAAATCGAAACTGGTTAAATCAAAGGCCAACTCTTGCATTTCCAGACACAATATAGTCATTTGTTCTTGGACCTCAACATGATCAGAACTTCTATGAATGACATCTCTAAATCTTCCAGTAGAAGGCAGTTAGGAATATCCTGTCTAGACATTCCTAGATTTCTCTAAGATACTTGTGTCAGTGAAAGGAGATTCTTTTGTAATGTTTAATGAATTTTCATGATGTCAGTTTAAGCTGCTTGTTTATGGCAAGAGCTACAGTGAGAGGAAAGGCTAGTGTCTGTTGCACAGGAGCTATCAAGTTGGTCCTTTATGACTGTGACTTAATCTGTTGATAGCTGATTTATTGAGAACTCTGAAGACTATGCAAAAGCTTTTTGATATAAAGCAAATCCACAGCACGTTCCATTAATTTCTAATTCAAATTATTTGCTATTAAAGAGAAACAACATTATGTGAAATGATCTTCAAGGAAAGAGCAGCCTAAAATTATTATTTAAATAATAATTAAAATGGCTAGTGATGTGTCCTGGGGTTGAGATGCAAGAGAAACAGTATCATGTGCATTGATGCAGGTCATGAAAATGACCGTGTAGCTGGATCACCAGAGAAAAGCGAGACCTTTCCACATAATTTGAGCTTTTGGCTTATTTCACAGAAGTTATTCCTTTTCACCCACTGTTCCAGTTATAGTTCACCATCCCTTGCTAGTGTGTCTTTCTCACTTTGAATAAAATGCTAAGTTCTATCTCTGCATTAAGAACAGTCTTTGCATAACCAATCACTATGCATATCCTCTTGCTTCTTTATACTACAGTAATATCTGTTCCCTATATTATAGTTTTTACTTTTCTTTTTGTAATACTCTTTATATTTAGGATAAGTTTCATTATCAATAATTTCAGACTAAAGGTCATTAATGGACTTCCAAAGCTTCTTCAAAAACCTCACAGAATTCTTGTTCACATCTTTTTTTGCTGTGATTTGGGCTTTGTTATATTCTGAGGAGAAGGGAAAACAGAGATTTGTGCATAATATAGATTTGTGACATTTTTTATCATTAAAAAAATCTTTAAGTGAAATAATTATATTAACAGCAGCAATTATCATTGATTGACCATTTAATAATAGAATATTTCATAGTTACACATTATTTATCTCCTGATTCATAGATATACATCAATTGTATCTCAATAAACTGAGTCAATAATCTGTTCCAAAATAATAGAATCAATGTTAATCATTTGCCTTGATTCCTTTAGATATTATCTGGACATAAATCTTCTGAGGTTAGGATAATCATTGATTATATTTCTTATTTATTTTCTGATTAGGAAAGTCAATGCAAATGTTGATTGTATAATGACTGAACACTTAGACATGGAAGAGTTAAGTCTTAGAAAACAATATATTCAGTACAGTAACAAATATGCATTCACCACACAAATGCATTCCTGTCATTTCATTTGTAAACATGGTGGACTGAAGAAAACAAATTAATAGAGCCAGCCTGTGATAACTACCTTGGTGTGTTGAGTTGTGCTGTACTTCCCCCTGTAGTTCCTTAGGACATCAGTAATTGAAATCAATGGGGATTTGAAACTGTAAGGAACTACTCAGTAGAAGAAAGGATTCTGCAGGTTAGACTTTAGCTTCTCTAAAATTCTTCTATTTTCTTGCAGAATCATTAATTTGCTTAAAGGCTTCCTACTTGTGAATATAAAAAGACTATCTTTTTCTCTCTTGAAGTCCTTAGTTATTGCCTTTCAAATTCCTATTGATCTTGTAGTTTGCATCTATGCCTGTCACACTTCTTACAGCTGCCTTTTTTGTCACTTCACAAGGGTTGGGTTCTATTTTCTGAAGCTCACTTTTGACTTTCTAACCTCTTGAAAGTCCTTTAGTGTGATTTTTATTTGCCCTTGACTTTTCATCTTTCCATTTCTTCTCTCTTTTTCTCTCTCTGTCTTTTTTTTTTTTTTTAATACTTCAGGGTGTATGACTGCTGTGGGCTAGTTAAGACACCCAGAAGAGAAACCTTCCCTCTTACTTTCCTTTGATTTGTATGCCGGCCTTCTTTAAAGCTCCTCACTAAAGATTAGGTGTTGATATGGTTCCCTGATACAGCTGAACTTGATATGATTTGTCTATTACTAGAGCAGTCCTATGCATTAAGTAAACTAATATTAATAAAGAAATCACCTTGTGAAATACTTGATTTTTTTTTTTACCTTGCAAAGGAGAGGAATGATTTTCATGCAAATGACTGACCTAATTCATTCCATTTTGTAATAACAATAGCTGCAGCAGCAGTTCTTGTCATTTCTTCAGACAGGTATGAATATCTTCTCATTTCAAATTTCCACTTAGATCTCCCAACACACAATGGTTCTTACGTGACCGCTATGCAGCAGAACGAGCTTGTTTGTGTATCCTGAGTATCACAAAGAGTAGACACGAGCATTCACGAAACAAAGTGTTCAGAGTTGCATCATGAGTCTCAGATCTCCAGGAGGCTCAGGTTTGAGCTTTACGCCAGTCTCACATCAGGAGGATCGAGGGGGAAAGGAATTTCTAACTGACGAAGAGACTTGATTTCTCTGCAGAAAAGACCGAGAGGAAGCGATAAACAAGCCTGCCAAACTAAAGAAATTGTTCTATAGCCACAGAAAATCACATGGTTGGTAAAGTTAGAAACACAGCAAAGGCAGGTGAGCAATCAGACAGCTCGTCTGTAAGCTGCACTTAGATTCCTAAGGCCTTATTTTTCCTGCTGGGGTAGATGAATGTCCTGAGAGACGCTAGAGACCACATTCCCAAGAGCCATCATTTGACTTAAGATTTGAAAATGAATAGATACCTGATGAAAAGGATGGTTCAGTGCTGTTCTTATTAGTATGCTAATTCTGGCAGAAGTCATCTGTCAGTTTTGTACAGTTGTCATAGATGGCAAAAATGTCTCTTGCATTAGGATTTTAATACAGAAAAATATTTTGTTGGCTGTAGTTTACTCGTGGCTTCTTAACTTCCTTGGAAAGGCACTGTCAAAAATCATCTTATTTTTCCATATATAACTGCAAAAATTGGTTGCATCCCTCTTTTCAACACAGTGTAAACACTTGTTGACATGCCACCTACAACAGAAGTATAGATGATTTCGTGATCATGGACGCTTTGTCTTCTCTTGCTAATTTAAACAAATAACTTTCCTACAATATTTTTTTTTATTATATTGTTCACTGTTTCCATATTTGACTCCGTTGTTTTGTGTCCCAAACCAACTTTTCGTCCAGTGGTTTTGTGTTTTTTTTTCAGAAATGACCTCATTATTGACTGCATTTTTCAGTTCAAAATCTTTCTTTAAAGAAAGTGTTTATTCAGATGATGCTCAGATTCTATCATCTCATCTGTTCCTGTCTTCTTTGCACTGTGATTTGTCAGCATCAGCACATTCATTTGAGGCTCACCTGACTATATTCAGTTCACCTGGACACTGTTTTATTGTGATAATGCCTTTCTAATTGCCCTTATCAGGACAAGGCACAGAGAATTCCCACTCCACTGGTAACTTGCAGATCTTATTACCCTCTGCTCAATCTAATGTAATTTTATTTTCAGTGGTTTTCTCAGATCACATAAATGAGAGAGAAGCTTCTCCTTTTCACTACATTTGATGCTTTGACCTCTGCTGAGAGGATCTTATGTTAAAAACCATTAATCCAGCATTAGGTTCATGGGGGGAGGCACCGCGGAGGATATGGGCAACATTTTGTCTTTAAGCTGTGCATAGCATAGGCTGCTCTGCTCCCTGCCTTTGCTGCTCAGAGCCCAGATAGCTGCCAGCAACACTTACTCTTTAAAATTGCTCATGCTGGTTTATTTTTCTGAACAGCAAGAAGCCAAGTCCGAAGGGCTGGTTCCCATCACGTGCAGACTGGTCACAGTGCTGCCAGAGCGGCAGGCGCGGCAGCCCCAGCCTTCTCCTGGGAACCAGAACCAGGCTTTCCGGGAGAACGCCTTTCGACTAATAGTATTTCCTCCGAGTTGCTGGAGGTGGCATTGGTTATTCACAAATGACACTTTAACCTTTAAAGTCAGTTCTGACAACATGTTCCAGCATTAAGTTAGAGCACATGGGGAGGCCCTTTGAATGCGAAAGAAAGCTGAAGCCTGACTCTGCGGGAGTGTTAAATATCTTTTAATAGAGTTTATAATAGCACTGTCAAAAAGAAAGATTGTTTTCTGCAGCAATTTTGAAGCGATTGGGGACTTAGGGAAAGGAGGTCCCTGTAGGAAAATATAGCTTTTCTGTTTAGTTTTCAAATGCTGAATACTTTTGCTTATTTCATGTATTTAAAGCCACTTTAAAATTTCTGATGTTCTAAAGTTAAATAGGAGGTTCCTTAAAGCAAAGGAAATACCATAGAGTCAGTGTGGAAAAAAAAAGAAAAAAAAACACAAACGGAAAAAAAAAGATTGCCTACATCTTTTACCGTTCTGCTGTTTTTGCAGGAAAAAAAGTGTGAGAAAAAATAAATTTTCCTCTGCCTTCTGATACTAAATCTGTCCCTTTGTATCAATCTTCTTCACATGTGAGATGAAAATTAGATCACTGAACATTATGTGAATTTTGGAAATTATCCTGTAATATTATTCTGAAACTTTTAAACACTAGAAATTTAAGAGTCATGAAGTGTTGTTCAATAGACTTAACACATTTTATGATCGTCCCACTAACATTTTAAAAGATAAAAGGTTCACCCAGCATGAATGAGCTTTGAAACTGATGTGGCACCAGCTTTCTAAATGTCAGATGGTGTAGGGATAAAATTTCTTTTCACCGTTTCAGAAGAGGATGTGGGAGAGAATAAAACCAACTAGGAAATGGTGACCTACTGCTCTGTGTACTATGTCTCCACAACTTAAGGAAGTTCAGCGTTTCACAGAAGTGCTTTGTTTTATCGTAATTCAGAGAGAGGTATGAAACCTATTGGTGTTAGAGCATGATACTTGTAGAAAAATACAGCAGAGCTGTCTTTAATCCAGTGTGCTGATTCCTATGGCACTACGGCATTCGGTAAGGCATGTTTTAAAAAACAGCATGACCCATACCTGGAAAGCAGTGTATTAGCATGTTCCGTTGTGGCGAGGACTAGCTGTATCATGTATACATGTATTGCTGTCCATGAAAGCACTAACAGTTTTGGTCAACGAGGCACTCAGATTGCAGTTAGTGCTGCGCTGTGTTTAAGATACACAGATTTGGGGATGAGCAGGAGAAGAGCTCCTGATCTTTCCCAGTTGAGTCAGCCACTCTTTTTCCACCATTCGGAAGGACTTACAGATTATCTAAGGATGGAAAAGTGATGCTAAATTGTTGCCACCTCTTCTCCATTTTTAGGTTTGCTGAATAATCCCCACCAACACCTTCCCAAATCAATAAGCTTCTGATGCTCTAAGCCTAGAGAAGTTCCAGGTTCTCAGGTAGGTGTGCTGTTCAAAAGTTATGGATGAAGGGAGCAATAACATGGATTGATATACAGATCCGCATAAACTCACAGAGAGCCAGAGTTGGATTTAAGCATATCTTGATTTTGTGTGTGTGTGTATGTATGAAAATAAGGTATTGAATCATTTTAAAAAATATTTATAGTCTAATCCTGAGTAGCTATTTTGCAGGGAGGTTCCAGGAAGGATGAACAAGTATTGTTTATGCTTCTGTGATTAGCAATAAGGCTTCTTCTGCTGAAATTTTGTAGTTTGGTACTGGAGCTTATAGAAATCAGAATTTAAAAGGATGTTGATAAAATGGTACAGAGACGAGAAAAGAATCATCGAACTGGAAAATATGCCTTATTAGTAAGACTCAGGGGATTTGTTCTCTTTAGTTTGCAAAGAGATAGTTAAGGAGTCCTTTAAATACATATATGAGGAATGGAAAGCTGGTTTAGATGATTCCTCAGTGTATCAGTCAAAAGCCACAGGCAGTTAGAAGATAAGAGTAGAGAAATTATGATCAGAAATAGGGTGTGTAATTTTAACATTTGTGAAAATAAACTATTGAAAACACTTTAGGATACTGCAGGGAATTCTATGTGTGTGCCAAACGTGTGTGGTTTTTTTCTTCCTAATGACAGTTAATTCAAGGACATTTTTATGGAGACTACAATGAATTCTCACAATTCATATGATCTATGAAACCCTGTCTGAAGATAAGGGCTTGATAGCTATAGTATTTGTTGTTCACACTGTGGAAGAGAATAGAATATGGAGAATATACCACGCCAGCTCTTTTCAGTCAATTTTAAAAGTTTTTTTTAAATATAATCAAACTTCCATCCACCCCTAGCAATTGGATGGATTGTGAAGGCAGTATGCTGATACCTGGCATTTAAGCCTCCATTTGCTGAACCTGCATTATGCTTGGTCTCAGTAGGCTCCGAGCTGTCTCTTTGGTCTTTCTGTTGGGACTCCTCATTTCGGAGTCCATGTTGTACCCTTCCACAGAAGCAGGTTTTGCTGGGTTTGTGACTGAGGCCCAGGGATATTAAATAATTCCCTCAAAATATTTTAATTGCTTAAATATACCATTTATCAGAGCCCTATGTTATAGTCTACCTCTACAAGGATCTGATCAATTAAATATATAATATGGAAAGTGTACAGGGAGATTACAAAAATTTTATACATTTCTTGGCCAATCTTATTTTTTCCTCTCTCCAATTTATGTTTGCAGAGGCACCCTATGCATTATGTGTTGTCCCTCTTGCAGAAGTCAAACTGAAGAAGATGAATCTCTTCTGTCATCTTACCTTGGAAATTCTTCATTAGGTCTTCGAATACCAAATCTGTTGCATACTTGGTAGCTCTTCTGAGTAGGTTGATTTCCTTAATTCCCTTTTTTTTATTCCAAAGGGCTTCATTTTAAATAGAAAACTGATAGCTTTCTGTAATCAGTCTTGTGAAGCAGACATCCCAACATATAGCAACAAAAGTAAACTGGAACTTGTTTTGGGATCATGTCTGAAAGATCTCATAATTTTATACTGGCATTCATTAACTGCACAGTTGATTGTTTGGAGAGGCCTGAAATATTATGTACAACACTATCAAACTTTTCTATAGAGGATATTTTTCAAAGTTATGTTTATTATTCAGAAAATCAAAGATATAAGATAGGATCAAAGTAGCTGTACTCCAGATGACACAGAAGGAGGGCAGTGGGAAGAAAAACAAATATACTGACCTACTTGAGGGCCCCTGGGCTCTGTTTATATTTTGGTTGAACACATCAGCAAAGCAATATCACTCTCTAAAATTCAACATCCTTTTGGGGAGCTTATATCAAGGTTCCTTCTTTTTGAGATTTTCTGTGTTTATGTAGGACAGTTAGAATCACAGAATAATTTAGGATGCAAGGGGTGTTAGGAGGTCATCTCTCTAGCCTACTGCTCAAAGCAGGGCTTTGATGTTTTATTGGGTTGCTGTTAGGTTAGGGATCCATAAAGTGGAATCTTAACTATGAAAGACAACGTTCTGTGCTGTTCATGAAGAAATCGTCTTTGCATGGGCAGAGCCTCTGTTGCTGACATTTTGCTCTTAGTGTTAGTTACTGGAAAGAAAGTGTCTGCTGGAAGAAGAATGTTTTCTGACCATGCACCTGCAGGTGCCTTTCAAATGACAAAAACAAAGCCATGAAAAATCCTTCCTGATAGCTGATAATTTTCACCATTCCTTCATGTCAGCTTTTGCATAGCTTAGTCACATCAATTTGAATGGTATGCAGTTTTTCCTGTCCTTCAGCAACAGTGCTACCAAAATTCTATAGTAAAACTGTCCATTGGAACAGTAATACTTTGTTTGGACATAAAAACTAGTTAGTAAAACTCGGTAATCAAGCTGGTGTGGTAGCCTCTCTTAATTCAAGACTAATCTGCTAACTTCTACACTAGGGCTTTTTGTCCTGATTATACTTCTGTAGTCTTATTTTTCATATCCATGTGCAAACAGAAAAAAAAAAAAATCTCACCTACAGAACTAAGAGAAAATTTTGTTTTTTATAAAAGTTTTGAACTCCCAAGGATTTATGACAGGGATACACTTCACCATTTAGTTCCACAGAGCTTTTCTTGAGAGTTATTTATCCTTTCTTACTTTAATTTTGCAATTTGATGCAGGTATGTGTCATCCATTATTCTCTTTGGGCCCTGTTGATCCCACAGAAATTAGTTTTTGTTTTCAGTGTTTGGTGGGCTTTTTTAGATAGCTGAAGAAGCGATGATAAAGTTGTTAGGGTGAGAAGAGTATAAAAAGCAAGTAAATATTTTACACTAGTTCCATTTCATAAGATTGTATCTTTTTTGTGCTAATGCACATATAATCCCCCTTCCCAGTTATTCAGAGTACAGCTATCAATATTCTCTTAATCTGGCCAGAGCATTCCTACTCCCTGAATCTTCACATTGATCCCACTGTTTTGCTGCTGACTGCAGGATCTTATTAAGTTCTGATGAATGACTTATTGACAATCTGAATTTTCACAACCATCTCCAGTCCCTGGTCTTTGTTTTTTTTTCTGCAGATAAAGCTCCACTTTATGCAGGGTACTGGTCTGGCATAACTGTCTCCTCTCTTATTTCCTTGAAAATGTATTTCTTGTTGAATGTTTCAATAAGAACACTAGCCACAGAGACAAACCGATAAGAGATGCATTCCTTACCTTGCTTGATGTCTCTTAATGAAGTGGAAGTTCTTTGGGAAGAGAATTTGACCTGCAATTTGTCACACTTTAAGAAATGTTGTGAGCTTAATCTAATAGACTTAAAGCAGTTATTTTTATAGGATTTAAACTGGGTTATTTGAATTTTATTTGGTTTAAAAATCATCATTGTGTTAAGTATCTATCTGCTTAGAGGAGAAGGGGATTTTGTTATTTCTCAGGTAGGATCCAGTCCTAGTGCCTGAATCAGGGAAATACAACCTCTTGCTTCCAAGTCAAGCATTTGGCAGTTATGATTTTGTAAACAAGATGCATTGGAATGAGGAACAACCCACAACATTCTTATGAATTATCTTGTTTTGTTTTTCCTAAAATTAATCACTTCTTTTTTTTTAGTCAGTGCCATTGAACATTACAGTCATTAATCATATAGTTCACTCACTGTCCTCTTTGCTTTTTAAGCATAAACTGGGTACCATAAAATTGCTTGATATAAATTTTCATAGAATAAGAGTCATTACTGCATAACCATTTCAAAGTGTTTAAGAATAATGAAATAGTACTCACAGAATTGACCCTTGAAAATAATGAATAATACTCATGGAATTGACCCTTGAAAATATTCTCAATCCTATTTCTTGGATAAAGCTATTTACAAAACAGAATGATTAAATAACTAAATAACATTCACCACTGGACCAAAAACATGGGGTATCAACTACATAAGTCTGATTTCAGCAGTACAAGTTGTTGCTATTTCTTTTACTGGCAAACTTCCCAGCTCAATAATGATTAGTGAATTACTGTGTAGCAAACATTTCTGATACATAAACTTTCTCCAGCTGTTGCTAAATCAAAAATGAATGCAATCACCAAGAGGTTTGCAACTTTTTAATTAGTTAAACTAGAGCAGCTAACTTTTGATTTTTGCACTCTCAGCCATGACTGATCAATATGAAACAGTGGAAAAGAAGGCTTGAACAAATGACCAACAAAGTCCACTGTCCAACAGAAAGTAGAGCTGCTGAATCAGTGAGATGGTTATATTGGTGATACTGCCAGTAGAATCACCTGATACCAAGACCAGAATTTTACCTTTGTATTTTAACGGTTACCCTATGCTTCATAGCTGCTGGAGACTGAGAGAATTGGTGAACCTCACAAGCTCTGTCTTCTAGCTGCCCATGTGCTTCTTTTCCATTTCTCCTCACTGTTAAAACTCTCCACATACTCAGGTCTCTACTTGCTCCTTTCCTTCTCAAGACATCAACTCATATTTTCACTCCTTTTTCTATCTTAGCAGTCCCCAGAGATCCTTCCACAGCAAGGGCATCTTTATCATACTCACTGCCTGCTCGCACTACTGCAAAAAAACTACTTACAGAGCATCTCTAAATATAGTACCCCCTTTTGTTCACTTGGTAGTAGGAAAACAGAGAAATATGGATTTGCAGGAAGTCTTGGAGATTTTTCTGAACAAAGGGTTCAGAAATGATCTAGTCATTGTCTCAGTCTCTCTTTTCAATTTACTCAAAGTTTAAAATTTCCCTGAAATTTTGAAGTTTATCAGAAGGGACATACATGTTTGGTTCCAGTTTCCTGGCCATCTGAATTGTGTGTTTTGTTTGTTTTATTTTCCTGATATTGTGCTATATAATGCTACAATAAGGCATAGTAGCAAGTTTGATAAACAAGTCACTTCATGAGTAGATCTGAAATAAATAATGCTAACTATGCACCACTTATCATTTAAATTTGGGGCAGATGCAAAATATACCATTCTGGTGCTTGGAGTTTTTTACTGCCCATTCTATAACTGAGTGATATTTTGCATCTCTGAATAATTCAACAGTGTGGTGTTATGCTTTTGCCAAAATTCACAACATTTATCTAAAGTTGCTGTAGGTATCTACTTGGTTCTAGGACATGTAGAAAGGCAAGAAAGCTGACATATTTCTCATACAAAAGCATTGCAGTATTTTGTTTCTAAATCTTTACTTAAGTCAAATTAAAGGTGTTTGATTGGTATGAGTATAGTCCAGACTAGGAATCACGCATCTGATGTACTTCCATCTTGCATAGTATGCATTTCCATATGATATCTAATGAAATTCAATAGAATTTGAATAGTGAAACCGTGTTAAGACCTAGGGTGTGTAGAAGGGCATTATAGTGCCATGGTGTATGTAGGCATTTCATTTCTGGCCAAGCCACTGTGAAAAGACTGTGACCTGCATATGGAGTGAATAGTAAGACCGAGGTAAGTATGATTTTTTGGTATGTCCCCAAAGCATCTTTTTTTTTTTTTTTCTGAAGCACATAAGGAATCTGATGTAGTAGAAAGAGCACTGATATAAGAGAGCACTCTGATAACTGATTGCTAAGTGTATTCTTTTTTTCCACTCATATTGGTATTTTTGTTGTCATTGTTGAAAATGCATTTACCAGTAATATCAATGATGTGTTGTGGATCAAGGACATATTATTCAATATAAAGTCATGAGTGTTTTTGACCAAGTTAGGTTCTTTTTATTTATCATCTGGTACATTTTTTAAGCTTTTGTTTTCTTTCTACAATGAAGACTAGAAACTTATTTTTCATTGAATAAAAACAGAGATTGTTATGGAATCATGTGACTTTAGAGCAGGGACTTTACATAAAATATATACTTTTTTCAAGACTCACTGTAAAACCACAAGAACTAGAAACTCTTACTGTTGTTGCAAAAGTCATCTTGCTATAAAGGAGGGCAGAAAGCTGTCCAAAATTATTTTTTTGAGTCCATGTTCAAATTCTCATGATTATCTGTGATTATCTCCAACTCTGCACTACAGAAATGTTTTGTTCAAAGCAGTCGCTATATACCACCTAATAGACAGTCATGATACCTTTTCTAGGGAAATACCTAAGTGGTGTCAACATCATTTTTACTCTGACAATGTTCTAAAGAAATCAAGGGACTTATTCACTAATCATTATTCAGTAAGTATTCTGATCAGCTGAGAGATCTTGACAAAAAAAAAAAGACAATACTGAGTGAGACAGAGGGGTGGTTTAGGCCGCTATTTGCCTTCTAACACATCTGGGGCAAACAGATTAATGGAAAAAGCAGCATCATGCTTTTCTCGTACAGTATCTTGATTTCTAGCAATCTGAAGCCCAAAGAATTCCTGAACGTTATACCTTATGTGATGTTCTTATCCTGAAGACATCTTTCTTCTGTGAATTCTTTAAAGTCTCTTTGAATCTACACTGACTGTCAACATCTCCAGCATCTCATAACTGTAAAGAAGTATCAAAACTACGTCCTTCTGAATTAACCATACATTAATTATATTTGGTTCTCTTTAGTCATGGTTTTGGAGAAGACAATAACTAACTGTTCTTTATTTGCTGTCTCTGTGCAACTCATGACTTTGTTTTATCCTTCCGCAGTTGTCTTTTTTTTTTCCCATGGGAAAATGTCGTTGTGTATTTCACTATTCCTCATACATGAGCCTCTTCAAATTATTCTTGCTGCCTTTCTCAGTATCATTCACAGTTCTCTCTACACATTTTGATGTGCACAGATCAGGAATATGCAGAAGATTTAAGATATCTGTGACTTTATATAGTATTAAGATGTTTCTTAGTTCTCCCACTGTTCCTTTTTTCACTGTTTCCTCATTCTGCTTGCTCTGCTGAGTGCTGCTGAGTGATGAGTTCATGCTTTCATCCAGCTTCTTTAGCCCCAAGATAACATTCTTGAGTGGTAATAGTTAGGCTAAGTCTGTATGCAAAATTAGGATTGTTCTTTTCCCATGCGAATTATTTTACATTTGTAAAGCACAGAATGACCATTTCACTTCCAAGCTTCTTTTTATTAAACATTCAACCTTTAAACATTCAATTTTTAAAAGAACCCATGCATCCTATTGTATTCCCCTATTTTTTTCTGCATTAACAGTTGTTTGGAGAGGAAGAGACACTGCTTAGTGAAGTCTTGCAGATAACAGATAAAGTTGCATTAGCCTCAGTTATAGTCTTGTCTATAACAAATCCATGAAAATCCTATGGATAGTGTAACACACACATTCCATAACATAATAGACACCAGCTATCTGCCAAATGCTCCTGCAGGATCTATGGGGGAAATCATGTGGTTGCTGTTCATCAGAATGAATTTATACAGAGAACTGATAAAACATACAAAGAGGGAATTTACCATTTTTACATAACTATTACGCCACTTTCTGATTCTCAAGGGAGAGCTGTAAAACAGTTCCAAAAGCATGGGAAAGATTTACTGTACCTGATAAAAAAAATCCCACTCTGGAAGGAGATATTTATTTTAAGACACATAACAGTCTTCCTCTGTACTCCGGACAGCCTCTCCATTCACCACAGGTGATAAATAATCTGTCTCTGTAGAAGATAATTCTTACCTTTCCCTGCTAATTTTTTCCCCCATCCTCGCCCTGCACTTCACAACTATCTTTTCCCTTAGATGGCTGCATTATCTAGTTAATTTCAGTTATTCTCAGCTTGTATTTGGCTTTGAAAATTTGCAGTTTCTCATTATGTGTAACCCAAGGCTTATCTGTTATTTTCTAAACAGAGCAGTACCTTGAGACCTCTTCCACAGACCTTTACCACTCTAGTCTTGAAGACAATCTGCTAATTAGTCTCCTCACAATGGGGTGATTGCTTCAGAAAATGTGAGTCTTCTGCATCCCCTCTTGGAATGCTCCAAAGCAAGGACAGATCAGTAAAAACACCAAGACAATTAAGGAAAACACTTATTGCTACTAAATCCTTGCACAAGAGAGTTTCAAGTGGGAAATACTCTTTATGTATGTTAATGACAGGTAATTCAAAAGAAACATTTAAACAGTCTGTTTCTTTCTTTGTGTTTAATATATGTAACTCATTCTTCTGTCTTCTGAAGGATAATTATAGCTATGGACAGGTTTTATTTGCCTAATTTCTATATGAAGGGAATCTAACTACATGGATGCTCCCTCCAGACAGTGTGTGTGACTGGGAGAAAGGTTCTTTTTCTTGAAGAAGAGTATTTTTTATTGCTTCCTCCACTTGACAAATTTACATCTTAATGAAACAAAGTTAACTTTATCAGCAGCATACCTCTCCCTGCTACTATTGCTATAAACTAATTTTAGCATACACTATTAAATATGCTGAGAATACTCGTGCTCTTCAGAATCAATGCCGGAAGGAAGGAAATGTGCCTTAGAATCATAGAATCATTATGGTTGGAAAAGACCTTCAAGATCATCAAGTCCATCCATAAACCCACCAACACCATGCCTGTTAAACCATGTCCCTCAGTGCCTGATCTGCGCATTTCTTGAACACTGCCAGGGATGGTGACTCTACCACTTCCCTGAGCAGCCTGTTCCAATGCTTTGTCACTCTTTCTGTGCAGAATTTTTTCCTAAGATCCAACTGAGCTTCCCCTACTACAAATTGAGGCCATTTCCTCTTGCCCTGTCAATAGTTGTTTTGGAGAAGCGACTGACCCCCCACCTCACTGCAACCTCCTTTTCACATAGTTGTAGAAAGCTATAGGGCCTCCTGAGGGTCCCCTGTGGGCCCCTGAGGCCCTCCCTGAGCCTCCTCTTCTCCAGACTAAGTAATTCCAGCTCTCTCCACCGCCCTGCATAAGGCCTGTGCTCCAGTCCCATTCACTGGCTTTCTTGCCCCTCTTGCCACTCCAGCACCTCAGTGTCTTTCTTGTAGTGAAGGGCGCAAAAATGAACATAGTATTCAAAGTGCAGTCTCACCAGCACCTAGTAAAGGGGGATGATCCTTTCCCTAGTCCTGCTGGCCACACTGTTCCTGATACAAGCCAGGATGCCGTTGGCCTTCTTGGCCACCTGGGCACACTGCTGGCTCATGTTCAGCCATCTGTCGACCAACACCCCCAGATCCTTTTCCATTAATCAGTTCTCTAGCCACTCTTCCCCAAGCCTGTAGTGTTGCATAGGCTTGTTGGGATTGAAATGCACGACCTTGGCCTTGCAACAAGGCCTTGGCCTTGTTGAACCTCATATGGTTGGCCTCAGCCCATCACTCCAGGCTGTCCAGATCCCTCTATAAGGCCTTTTTACCCTCAAGATCAACTGTTTCTCCCAGCTTGGTGTCATCTGCAAACCTGCTGAGGGTGCACTCAATCACTTCATCCAGATCATCAATAAAGATATGAAAGAGGACAAGCCCCAACACTGACCCATGCAGAACACTGCTCGTGACCAGTCGTCAGCTGAATTTAACTCCATTCACCACCACTCTCTGGAGATGGCCATCTAGCAAGTTTTTCACTCAGCAAAGTGTCCACCTGTCTAAGCCATGAGCTGCCACCTTCTCCAGGAGAAGGCAGTGGGAAACTGTGTCAAAGGCCTTACTGAAGTTTAAGTAGGGCACGTCCACAGCATTTCCCTCAGCCACTAGGTGGGTCATCTGGTCATAGAAGGAGGTCAGGCAGGACTTGCCTTTCATGAACCCGTGTTGGCTGGGCCTGGTCCCCTGATTGTCGCACACATACTGTGTGATCACACTGAAGATGATCTGCTCTATAACCTTCCACAATACCGAGGTCAGGCTGACAAACCTGTAGTTCCTTGGATCCTCCCTCTGACCTTCGTGTAGATGGGTGTCACACTGGCCAGTCTCCACTCGTCTGGGACCTCCCCTGTTGACAAAAACCACTGATGGAGAGCGGCCTGGCAAGCACTTCCACCAGCTGCCTCAGAATCCTTGGCTGGATCCCATCTGGCCCCATAGACTTGTGGGCATCCAAGTGGGGTGGCAGGTCACTGACTGTTTCCTCCTGAGTTATGGTGGGGAGAGGAGATAGAGATATTAAAGGCTGAGGCAAAGAAAGCATTAAGTACCTCAATCTTATTCTCATTCGTGGTGACAGTGCTCCCCATCACATAATAATAAAGGATAGAGATTCTCCTTGGCCCTTTTCTTCTTGTTAATGTCCTTGTATTCTTCCCAAGTTGCCTGCCCCTTCTTCCAAAGATGGTAAACCCTTCTTTTTTCCTGGAGTCTCATCAATAGTTGGCTTCTTCCCCTCTGGCTCGTCTTTCAGCACATGGATACGGCCTGCTTTCCTGAATCCTTTTGCTCTTCAGGAATGTCTTCCAAAGGACTCTCTCAACCAATGTCCTAAACAGTCCAAAGTCTGCCCTCTGGAAGTCCAATGTATTGGTTTTGCTGACACTCCTCTTGACTTCATGAAGAATTGAAAACTATTATATTGTGGTCACTATGCCCAAGACAGCCTCCAACCACTACATCTACCACCAGTCCTTCTCTGTTCACAAAGAGCAGGTCTAATGGGTCACCTTCCCTGGTAAGATCTCTTACCAGCTGTGAGAAGTTATCTTCCACACTCTTCAGGAACCTCCTAGACTGTTTCTTGTCTGCCATATTGTATTTTCAACAAACACCTTACCAGGTTGAAGTCCCCCAAGAGAACAAGGGCTGCCAATCATGAGACTTCTGCAATTGCTTGTAAAATGCCTCATCTGTTTCTTCACCCTGAATGGATGGTCTATAGCAGATTCACAGTGGGATATCAGCCTCGTTGGCCTTCCCTCTGATCCTAACCCCTAAGCATTTAATCTTTCCACCACCTACTTGCAGCTCTATGCAATTGAAACACTCCCTAATATACAGTGATACCTGTCTTCCTTTCCTTCCTTGCTTGTCCCTTCTGAAGAGCCTGTAGCCATCCATTGCAGCGCTCCAGTCGTGACAGTGATCTCGCCATATTTCAGCGGTGGCCACTATGCAATAGTTTTCCTGAAGCACCGTGACCTCTAGCTGCTCCTGTTTGTTGCCCATGCCATGTGCATTGGTGTAGATGCTCTTCAGCTGGGCTGCTGAGCTCTCCCCCAACCCTGGCATGCTGCCCCTAGGCTCATCCCTAGAGATTCCAGTTTTATCTCCTTCCCCTTTCGTATCTAGTTGAAAGCCCTCTCAAGGAGTCTCACCAACTCCTGGGCTGGGATTCTTCTCTCCTCTAAGCCAGGGGCCCTGGGCCAGGGCTAGGAGCTGGGAACACCATGCGCCATAGCAGGTGCTCTGCCCTGTAGTTCTGCAAATGGCAAGATGACCACACCAAGCAACACCAGGAGCCTAGTGAGACTGAGAAGGCTAGGACCACTACCCCTATGCGTAGCAGTGCTACTTCGCTGGGAGCCCAAATCTCCCTGCTATCTCACACTGACACAGCACTTCACTGGGGCATGGGTGGACATTGGTGGCTGAGGCCACTCATCTTCCACTGGCGCCCATTGAGATGCACTGGCCGCAGTATGGTACACTGGTAGGCAGGGGCTGTGGGGGCACAGGGCACCCTGCATATATAGCCGCAACATGCCCTGCAGTTCAGTAACTGGAAAACTGTTAGAATTGATAAGCAGGAAGGCCCGTTCCCGAAATAAAATCAAGGCACAGATGCTGCCCCAGAATCCCAAGTTTCACATTTCCTCTGCACTCAGGCAACCTATAGGTCGACTTCCTCTCTAGGTGTCTAAATGTGGCATGAGCATGCGAAAGGGCAATCTCACAGAATTACAAAATCACAAAATGGTTGGGGTTGGAAGGGACCTGTAGAGATGATTTAGTCCCACCCCCCCTGCTCAAGCAGGGACACCCAGAGCACGTTTCACAGGATGACATCCAGGAGAGTTTTGAAGATCTCCAGGGAAGGAGATCCCACAACCATTCTGGCCAGCCTGTTCCAGTACTCTGTTACCCTTCTGGTAAAGAAGTTCTTCCTCATATGGAGATGGAAATTCCTGTGTTTCAATTTGTGCTCATTACCTCTTACCTTATCCCTTAATATAAGTAGATTTTACACATTTGATTTCACTTGACTAAAGCTGATCAAGGTATTTATAAAGCAGTCTTCCCTGAATCCCCCCATAAACTCCTTTGGCATTCCTTGCTCAAGACAATTACAGGTTTTGGAATTTCTTAAACAAATATATTAACAAGAAAAAGAAATTTTGTTGTATTTCTTTGTCCCTTTAATGTGCTGTTTTTCTCATTTCAAAGAGATGAAATGTTTTAATGCATTACAATAGCCTCATTTGTACTCCTCTGACATCTTATAATCCTTAGTGGAAACTGCTGGATAGTGCTAAAAAATATTTTGGTTCATAATTTGCAATGGGTAAAGACATATTTTGAAAACACGTCGAAGGGCCAATGCACATTATTTGTTTGGGACATTGACAGATTTGCTCTTAGAGAGGGATTCAGTTGATCTGATTGTAGTGACTGTAGGATTCAAGCTTTCATGCTTATTTGCACAGAGACTCATATTTATCTGCAAATGCTATTGATAAAGCTTTGTTACATTAAATATATGACATACAGTAAATATATGACCATTAGCTCTCAGAAAATAGTCTCTTCACAGAAGAAGGAATAGTTTGATAGTTATTTCATAAGGGTTGTGAGCTCAGATTTACCATCAGGAGAGTTGAAAGTAAGTATATAATTATATGTGAAGAAAGCAGTGCCTATTAAAAATGTGTTAAACGCAGGTACTTTCCCCAGTTATAATTTGTGCAATATGCTATGCAGTGGCCATAATTCATTTGCAACCAAAACTGCAACCTTAGGGCATTTCATTCAGATATGTTAATCAAGTTGAACATCAAATTCCCACAAGGCATGGGCATTACGGAGGTATGCTGAGGCATAATGAAGTTTTCTGTTTTTTTCTCAAGTCTTTTTCTAACAATTCTTAACTTTCTGTTTACTGTTTTGATCACCACTCAGCTGATATTTTCAGAGAACCATCCATGATGACTCCTAGACCTTATTCCAAAGTGGTAATAGCTATTTTACACACATTTGTTGTGTATATTTATTTAGGACACCTTTTCTCTATTTGTTCCATTTTGTAGTTACAGCACTGAGTTCATCTGCCATTTTATGGCCACTCAGAATAAGATTAATGACCAAACCTTATAGACAGTTCTAATTTTCATTATCCTGGATTATTTTCTAAGGAAACTTTGTCATCCCCTTTGAGATGTTATGCAGTGGAGGCTCCATAATGAATCTCTAAGCGATCCTGTTGGTAGCTGCCCATCACTGATGGTCATACCTCTCTACCTCATTTACCCATGTGTACATATTCTGTTCTTTGCTACTTACACAATTTTTACTACTACTAAACAGAAAAGCTCCTCCAGAATCTCCTTTTAAAGTCTGATGGTATGTTTGTCCCCTTCCATCCTCTGATACTGGTTTCACAGCACAGTTGGCACTTCAGCAGTCTGACATTTGAATTTCTTTGGAATAGTCTTGTCCATGCAGTTCACTTTTGCCTGATGTCTTGATTTATTCCAGGATCTCCTCTTCTCATACTTCAGCTTGAGACTACTTCTCATGCCCACAAAAGAAAGATGTCCCCAATTTTCTGTGTAGCAAATATCAGTGAAATTATATGGCTTTTCTGCAATGTCCTATTTTTTCTTTTCTTTCTTCCTTCTGCATTTCCTCCCTCCTCTCCTCCTCCTCCCTCTCTCCTTTCCTCTCTTTTTTCCCCTCCCATTCTTCCTCCTTTTCCTTTCCTTCCCCTCCCACTTTGATCATTCAGTGGTTCAATTCATATATCTCTAACTATATTCTATTTTTTCACAGTAATAGATGAGAAATTGTAATGAGGCATACTGATTGATTAATTTACATTTAACTTTTAAAAATTTGAGGTCTTTTCTATTTCTTCCCTTAATGACTTTTTTTTTAAAGAATTACTGCTTAACCATGCAGTCTAAAGATCTTTCAGAATCTTTTCAGTGCTAGATTAGAGATACGAGTCTTTAATATGGTGCCTTTAATCTTCTTCCATACTACCTGCAAGCATTTTAACGTGCAGTCTGATTTGTCTCAAAGGTGAGAGCCCTGAAACATTCTGCAGTTGCTCACAATACTGTCAACTTCTTGATTTCTTAATCATGTTAGCAGTGCAGTTCTCACGAGTCTGATTTTAGTAAGCAGATTCTGGCAATGCAGCTGTTAAGAATGGTAATTACTAGAAACTGGGGCAGAAATTGGTTTCCATCTAATTCCATATGAAGCAAAACTATAAAAATTATATTGGAAAGTAACTTGATGAGCATAAAACCCAATTTTTGATTAATTGATTGCTAGTCACTGAAACTTTTGACTGTATAAATCGCCAAACCAAAATACATACAGGAAACTGAACTCTCAAATCTTCTGTGTGTTCAGTCAAAGATTCTGATGCCTTGCCTCACATTACAGAATTTCTCCAAACGACAGTCTCTGGTGGCAAGAGTTGTTCTGTTTTTGTAGTGTTCAGATGAGAGGATCTGTCCATGTGACAACACTTATAAATGCAAACCATGTTTTTCAAGGCTACATGGCATTTCCAGAGCTTAGGAACGTGGTTTCTCAATATTCATTTTTCTTCTCAGCCCAACAACATCAGAGAAAAATTTGAATTCTCCCCTAAGGACATGTGTGACTTTCCCTGCAGTAGAAAAAAAAGAGCTGGCAACAAATCTGAAGCACACTGTGGGCTAGTTTTTGTCTTTTTTTCATCAAGGTTTGCCTCTGATTGATTATTTCACAGTACACATTTGACTTGAGATTCACTGTGGCAAAGATAAAAGTTAGTGATTATTTAAAAAGTGGTTGTCTTCATGGCATATTTTAGTTTCAACAAATGCATTTCCTCCTCCTAATCTCGCATAACCAAACCTCCTCCAAAGTCATGCAGTCATTGCTTGAGCCCTGTAAACCAGTAATTTTATGCTTTGTGTTGATATGTTTAAAAGTAATGGTGGTGTTTAATGCTTGATTCATGGGGCTTGATTAGTATTTCCTAACTTATATCAAAGCTCCTTTGTCTATTTTATACTCAGAAGTGACTGCATTACTGACTCAAGCCTTACCTGTAGGCGTTAGCTATTCCACTGGAAACATTATATTCTGAGAAAAGCCCATTGAAATGAGCAGTATGTTATATGTACTGGGGGCACCAAATTGATGAAAAAAAAATGGTTACCGTGGTATGTAAAAAAGGCAGGAAGATGAAATTATGTGAAATTACTTGATAGAAGGATTTAAAGTTTTTTTTTTTTCAAAATATTTTTGTAGCATTGCAACTCTAATATTAAACTTTTCATTTAAAGTGAAAATAGAAGTACTATTTAGCCTTGACAAATGTCCCCACTGTTGCTTTGTGTTTTGATTGAAAACCTGAATTTGACTCTGATACTTTCCACTAAATTATATATATATATTTAATTGTAAATGTTTTTGTTTCTGATTTTCACCTTGAAAATGCAAGAGCACTTCCAGATTAAAGCTTTCCTCTAATCTCATCTCATGTTTCTGAGATGCCAAATTTGACTTCTTTCTGTGAACTTGCCTCAACAGGTGAGGTACTATCAGGAAGAGAGGTAGTGGTGTATCAGAGACAAGGTAGTTCAATTATGAATCATACCTGGCCAACTTGATTGTCTTCTTTGTACAAGAAAAGACTGGATATGTTAATGAGGAGAAGGCAATCGATGTCATTTCGCTTGGCTTTATCGGGGCTTTCAGCACTGTCTCCCAGAAATCTCTTCTATCCAAACTGGGATGTTATGCTCTGGATAGACAGCTGGATGGCTAGAACGTTGGTTGAATGATTGGGCTCATGCAGTTGTAGGTAATGATAGCAATTAATACTGTACCTGGAGACCTATAAAAGATGTAGGACCACAGGGGTCTATACTGAGACCTGACCTGTTTGACATCTTTATCAATGACGTGGAGGAGGTGACAGAGTGATTAAGTTTTCAGGTCAGGCAAAGCTGGGGGGACTAGCTGGTATGATCAAGGGCAGGGCTGCCCTTTAGAAGCCCTGAGGGAAATGGACTGACAGTGACTTTATGAAATCCAGAAGGACAAATGCCAAGTCCTGTACTTTGGAAGGAAGCAAAATGGGGACTAACTGTCCCCAGCAAAGTCTTGGGGGTTCTAGTAATTAGTGAGCTGAGAATGTGCTGCTGGTGCGTCCTGGCAGCAAAGAGGACCAAGAGCAACGTGTATTAACAGTGGCCCAGCCTGTTGATCAAGGGAATAGATTATCCTCAGTCCTCGTTAGAATGTATTTGAACTCCAGTCCTGGACCTCGTGAGTACAGGAAAGACATCAGACTTATCAAAGCTAAAATGCTTGCCTTGTGAGGAGAGGCTGAGGAAGCTGGGCTTGTGCAGCCTGGAGAAGAGACAGTTTCAGTAGGACTTGGCAGCAGACTGCCAGTGATTAAAGAGATATCAAGAGTGCTCTTCACTGTGGTAAGATAAAGAAAAATTCAGACAGAGTATATGGAAAAACTTTCTAATGATGAGAGCAATCAATGGAGCCAGTTGCTCGGAGAGATATTTCTGTCTTTGTTATTGGAGGTTTTCAAGATTCAAATGTAAAAGGTCTGGTCTGAACTCAGAGCTAGGTCTACTTTAAGGAGGAGATTGGCTTGGATTGGGTGATCTTCGGAGTTCCCTTCTGATCTGAATTAACCTGTATGTATGTGAAAAAGCAGCATATGACAAATGCTTTCTGTCAAGGTCTGGGGATAAATGAGTGTCTATAAGGCATATTTTTTCAATTACTGTGGTTAAACACGGAAAGATTTTTCTTCATAACTGTGTCACATGGTCAGAAAAGAGGCCAAGACTGTCTTTTTTTTTTGTTTGTTTTGTTTTTTATTATTTCTATGGTATCTTTGTATTATTTGAGCTCTCGACTCTGGAGAGGTGCATCTCTAGTTTCTGGTGCTTTTTATGGTTCTAGAAGACTGAGATAGGCCAGTGGAAACTGACATATTTGCACTGGCATAGTGCAGAGCAGGAAGTGAAAAGGATTGGCTCTATCCAGCTAAGGGAAGGAATAAACTGTATATCAGAAAAAGAAATAAGATCACAGTGTAATGATTTGTTTGGACGCAGAAGATTATTTTCTTTGTTAATTTGATGTGAAGGTACAGAAGTAATAAGTTATCATCTTCAAAACAGATTTGCTTGAAAAGGATATTTGTGAGGTTTGGTTCTTACAGCAGGTCTTTTGGTAAGAGATTTATAAATTCCCTGTGATCTTAATGGTGCCATAAATATAGACGTGACAAAATGTGCAAGAGAGTCAATGCTTAACTAATTGAATAAAGTACCCCACATGTAGAAAGATATTTATGATCCAGTGTAGTCATAAGTGAATATGTAAATTAAATTACTTGGGTTATGAAAAGGCATGTGCAAGAACTGATTGCTTCTTGCTTTCCCCGAGCTTATAATTTTATCATCTTTTAGTCATTTTAGTTTTTTCAAGACTGCTAGCAAGTTTTTACTTTGCTACAGCTCGTCTTTGGATCACTTAATAAACAGTGCTAATATCCTGATTGACTTCTGCTCAAAAAAGATCATTTTTTTTTTGTAAAAAAAAATAGAGTGACAGATGAAATAGGGGCCTAGCAGAAATGATAAATAAAAGTTGAGTAGTCAGCAGTGTATGTGGATCATAAATTGTATGTTGTCAAAGTAATCCATCACTGGCATATACTGTCCAGTGACAAGACAGAGACCAAGAGGAAATGACTTACAGTCTAAACAGGGTTCTTTTAGAAGAACTGAAGCGTAAGTTGGAAAGTCTCATTGTGAATTTGCAGCTGAGATAGTGTCCCCTCTAAAGTGAGACAGGTCCCCACAGTCTAGGGTAGTGAAGTGCTGTGTTTGTTAGTACAATTCAGTCCTCCATTTAATGTCTGGTTTATTTTCTTATCCCTCTTTTCTTACCTGTAAAAAATATTTTTTCTGAAGCCAAACGACAGCTACTAAGCTAAGCTTCCAATGAAAGAACTCAACTTTAGTCAATGTTCTTTGTCAAAAACACCTAAAATAGGGATTTTCATAAGCCGATATAAGCAGATACATAACTCCTAACTTTGCTCACCTACTCTGAACAAGCCTCTTCCATTTTACAGTCTTTGAACAATGTATATACTTATATTTATCTGAAAGCTTGTTTTGTTGAGTTTTTGAAATCACCTGCAATCTTCTTGCAGTGCACAAGCTTGTTAAGGCTTCCTCTGCTCCATGTGAAGTTCTGTTGATGAGTTTCTGACTATTTCAGCTTTTTCTGCAGGCAAGACTGTTTGAAAAGTCCCACTCTCATAGTCCTATCCAGACTTAGGCCTAGCAGGAAATTTGACATTCTCCAACAACCATAAGGAGATGCTGCAACTTGCTGAGAATGAGATTGCTGCCTTACGGCTTCAGTCAGAATATTTTTTGTGGGGGTGTTGATTGCAATGGGGAGAAGATGGAGCAATGCCAAGGCTAGACATAGAAGTGAAGTGAGAGATAAAAGTCATGCAGTACTAATCAGCAATCCATTCAGCTTCGGGAAGCGTTGAGATGCTAAGTAGAGCATCTTGCCTGAGAACGACAGAAAGAGAGAGTTGGCAAAATACTTTCTAGAACTGCAAGATTTTTTGACTAATTCAGACTTTGGGAGGCAACAATTTCATTTTTTTAAATACTTGTTACTTCTTTCCTTATAGGTAATAGTCTTGGCAAACTCCAAGATCTCTTTAAAATAAAATAATAAAATAAAATAAAAT
>JAWLRI010000700.1:3193599-3215547 GCA_034781795.1 Crypturellus tataupa | reverse complement strand
TACTTCTTTCCTTATAGGTAATAGTCTTGGCAAACTCCAAGATCTCTTTAAAATAAAATAATAAAATAAAATAAAATTAAATAAAATAAAATAAAATTAAATTAAATTAAATACCTGGAAGAGAAAATAACCTGCTCACGTACTAGACCTTGTTCATGCCAGATTGTGACTTAGGTACCCAACAAGGGAAACACCTTCCTTCTTAGTATACTAGGGTCATTGCTCGCTGTGGTAAAGAATAACAGAATCCAGTACTAGGTGACGAGTTATAGCTATAATTATGCTCTGAATTATATAAAAAAATGCTGTATTTGGAGAATATGAGCTCTTCTAGAGCTGCATAAAGTATGTTTCTGAAAGCAGAAGGGAAAAAATGTATTTAAAAGGGAGGTAGCAAAAGTATGGAGCAAAAAATAGATTCAGGATGCATTTCACTTACATCATAGCAGAACTGTACTTCTAAGTGTAAGTGTACTGTTCTGTAAGGGTCCCTTAAATCAGGCAATAGTCCTGACTGTGATTGAAAGAGGATGTGTGAAACTTATTCTTGAGTTATCAATAATAGCAAACTTCTTAGCAGATGGGACTTTTTGGTGTGAATGAATGCAGAATAAAAGGGTTTTTTTTTTCTTTTTTTTTCTTTTTTTTGGTAAAAGTATTTGAATTATGAGAGCCTGATTACAAAATAAATAAATAAATAACAAAACAACAACAACAAAAACAAACAAAAAACAACAGCAACTTCAAAGCAAGGAACATTATTGCGCTTTGAGTCTGGACCACAAAGAGACCTCTCGTATGCATCTAGAAACATGCAAGGGCTAATTAGGGGCTTGGGGATCTAAATTAGATGCATATGTTTTAGAATACTGGTGATTCAGAGCAGCAAACATATAAATTTGGGAACAGGGATTAGGATATCTGTATCATCCTCCTGCTCCTACTTCACGCTTAGAGGTTACGGTGTTTGCAAGCTCCCTCCCTTGCAGCTATGACGAGAAGATATTCCCTAGTCTTTTTGCTTCTGTTCATAAATATGGTCTGTAGACATTTTATCTTCCCAGAAATTGCTCCCTGAGGCATATTAACCAAAAATGTATGCCAAACTTTTCCTTTAACTTGGGGGCAAAAAAGGTCATCGTTGCTTGGGTC
This sequence comes from Crypturellus tataupa, assembly GCA_034781795.1. Classification (NCBI taxonomy): domain Eukaryota; kingdom Metazoa; phylum Chordata; class Aves; order Tinamiformes; family Tinamidae; genus Crypturellus; species Crypturellus tataupa. Next base: position 3,214,395 of record JAWLRI010000700.1, on the reverse strand, counting down.
ATGTTTCCACTGACTTCAAGAGGAAATCTGGCTGTTAGAGTTTGGCTGCTGAACTTGCCTTTCTTTTTACCCTCATGGTATGTACCATTTCAATTCATTTAATTGCAGACATAAATAACGTCAATTAGCTCTCTGGCTTCTTGCGTGTGCTGCCCGATCAGGGTGATATCTATACCTAATACTATGTGAAAAATTGCAGCTAAATTTATTTGGTCACAATATAATATGCTTTTAAAAAATGCCTTCAGTGATTATCCTAAATCACTGTAATGATATTCTGTATTGCTTCTTTTTCCCTCCAGTTCTTCACACTATTTTTTCTATGTTCTTTGATTTCCATCAGAAGGATCTTCATAACCTTTTTCCATTTTTTCAAATGATAGTTAATGCACACAGAATACAAAAGTTAATTTTCAGTGTCCTAAAACCCTCCCTTAATCTTCTTTCTTTTTTGTGTTTGTGCTAATAAGTTCAGGATCATTTTAATCTTTTTCTTCTTAAAACAAATTTCAGGGACAAAAAGCATGCATATTAAAGTCCCTACCTGGACAAAGCTATTAGCTGTGGGAAAAAAATGTGCGTTGATGAATTACACTAATACAAAGACAGCAGAATAATTAAATGAGTGCAATACATTAGTACTTCTAAGTTTATTTTCCAGACCATGCAGAACAATTAAGTTTCCTAAATCTCAAGGGACTAGAGACATACTATTAAAAGAATAATTCTTCTCTATTTGTTGCATCATCTATTTACAACAATAGCAATCTGTACACAATATATAGAGAACTTTATTATACTTACTGGACTATTTTAATTGCTGGCCACTGAAGCAGTAACATTATTATTACAAAAACTTACTTTGTATTGTACAATAAGCAATTTGTTATCTTGAGAGATACTTAAACAATAATATTGCCTTTTTTGATTATATTTGTTGACATTTTATCACAGTTACTTCAAGTTTAAATAAATATTAATGCTTTGGCATTCATGTTTCTTAAATTGGTAAACCCAAGAGAAACATTTAATCATTAAGTGAACTATATCTTATACATAAAATGACTGATCACAGCAACCTGCTTTGTAATCTCAAATTCAATATAAGAGAATTTCTTTTTATAATTCTGTAAAGGTAGGACTTTATATAAAGCTGACATTTGAAAAGCAGATATGATTACCTTTTCAATTACCTTTCCTAAGTAAGGTCTATGACCGTGTATGGCACGCAGCGTTTACTCAGCTAAACCAGAATTCCCTCCAACACTTGAATACACTTTGGTTGCTGGTGAATATCTGATCTGCTTTTATCAGATTAGTTATTCCATCCTCCATGTTTTAATTGCCTGGGTCTTCCTGTGCTTTTCTGAGGAGATACGCTGTGGTTATTCTCTGGTTGTTGGTATAATAATCAAGGCTCAGCAATTCATACTGCTTATATAGTCCTTTGCCTCTGATCAGTACCTTTGTCTCACCATACTTTGTTTAAACTGAAAAAAAAGTGACTTTCTGAATTCAAGTGGTGTGCCTGAGTTCTAGACTTACAGTTTCTTTTTATGTTTATAATGAAAAGTCCCTTTTTTAAAGAAAAAAAAAGAAAAGAAGAGCCAAGTGATTGATAAAAAACATCAGGTAACAATTCTTTTGGGTTGTAGAGCAAAACATAGAGCTCTACAGATGTACTTTGATGAACTTTGTTCATCTGTTCAACTGAAGAACTTCCTGGATCTCTGTCGCTAGGAATATGAGTTGAACTATTGTGTTCATTTTTACCTACCAGGCTAATCAGGATTTGAAACTCAGATCTCTGTTAGTGGAAATAGTGAAAACAGTAGTAGTAAAAGCATCAGTGCATGTATCAAGGATCTGAAAGATCTGGATTTCTGGTTCTATCGCAGACCAAGACTCGTCTCCTTGTCTGTAGCAAAAAAAGAGATGTACTTTGTTTCTTGATATACTGATGGGTTTCCCAAAGCCGCCTAGACAGAAGGCATAGTTGCAACACTAATTTCAGAGTTACAGAGCTTAAAAGCAAATTCTCGTAAATTAAATTTTCTTCAATTTTCTGCCAGCAAAGGCATTGAACCTCACTGAGGAAGAGCTTAAATCAAGCTATTTCTTACACTTCAAAGTGAGTGAGAAATGCAGTTTAGGATAGGAAAGATCTCATTGTTGATTCCTGAGACTCTCTCAGCTAGTTTCAGATCTGAATTCAAATCATAGCCAGTCAAAGCTGAGCAGGGCAATAGGTTAATATCATCCCAGAGTGTCTGTGTGTACACGCACAGTGAAATGCAGGCAGATTTTGATAGTATTTTGTTAAGATGAGAGCTGAGCTGATGTGCTGTGAATGGTCCTAAGCTGCCTCATTAATGGGTAAAATATATTAGCACATGACTCAGCTAAATGGGTTTTGGAGACCATGTCTTTGTCTTGGGATTTGGGTATGCTACATATGCTAGGAGAACACAGGCATGAACTCAGTTAACAGATACAAATGGTTAAGTCCCTGTAACTCAGAAATGCTTACTCCTGTGCTTATTCCCTTCTTTGGGTGTCTCTAAGCCAAAGCATTGTTCAGATCAATTCTTTCAGCTTATCTCCTGCTCTAGGCTCCTTACTTAGTAGTTATCAAAACAAAACCAACAAAATAAAAGGTACAATGAGAGGAAACACTCGTTGTCTCAGGGGGAGGCAAGTGAAAGAAAAAGAGAGACATAGGTCTTACCACTTTGTCATCTTTGCCCAGGAGTTATTCCTCCACTTGCACATGCCTGTAGATTTGCCTGTTGCTGTCGGTGATGTGAGACAGGAGCCTTGACTCTGATGCCCGAGCCATAGACTGCACAGCAACACACACCAAGAAAGTCTTTAGCCCTGTTCTTCCCTACTTTCATGCTACGGCAGGCTCCCATCTCCTTTGTAAATCTTAAAAGAGATCTAACACTGAGAACAAAACCGAGTCTTGAACGAATATCTTCTAACTTTCTTGCATTTCAAAGGATATACAATTTGTCTTCGAAATAAAGAAATGCTACTGCTGCTGCTCTCCATAACACTTCTCTCCTGTCTCCCTGACTTATGAAGAAGTAAAAATAAGATTGTAAGTATCATTTTGACTGCAGTTTGTTGTAGCTCTGATGTAATTAGTCCAATCACTGCAAAAAAACCACATGTATTAGTCAAATAACATCTGCCGTTTAATGCCGGAGCCTAAACACGAAACATGTATCCAAAAGCTCTTCCAGAAATTTCAGGGTGGTTTAATATAATTAGCACTGAAGTGTGTACACAAAAGTAGACTGATTTCCAAAATAAGAGCAGTACTGGTATTTCTACTGATTTTAATTTTTTTTTTTTTTTTTTTTTTTTTTAAAGAATAAAGCCCTAACATCGAGAAGACTCATACCATGGTTTAATAACTGAGGTCTCTGTATGAAGATTGCAATTTTTGCTGTGGTTTTAGGCTGATTTTCATACTCACTCACATTAAGGTTACTAATAGGGCTATTAAATCACCAATGAATGGAAACAAATATCAGTTAGCTGTAACAAGTTTTCAATAACAAATATATATTTTTCTAAAAGATAAAATCACTGGAATGGAGTTAAACTTACTTGCTTTAAATCAGACTGCACTTTTCTGTAATTTTTAAAAGCATTATAATTCAAGAATTGGTTTTCAAGATTAATGCTTCCCAGTCTCTAGGCAATAAGATATTTATAAGGGATCCACTATATTAAATACTCTAGTGTCACAATTTTGAAAGCCTTCAGTGGGACCCACAGTTTAGAAGAAGATAGATCACCACCTCCTGAAACAGGACACTTAAAAACTGCTTAAAATAAGTATTTGAAAACTGAGGTGTCACACCTGCTCCCTGAGTTTTTAAAGTCTCAACATTCATCTCTATGCAGGTGGCTGCTGCTTGTATCACCTAACCTATGTTGCACTGTGATGCTCCCAAGCTTCTGCACAGCTTGTAAGCCCTCCTTTGCTTCAGCCTCATTTCATAGCACCAAAGTCCTTGGAGCAGAGAGACCTTTCTTTCTTTCTTTCTTTGCAGAGCACCGTGGTGGGATCCCGAGGTGCAGCACAGGCTGCCAGGCGGTGACAGAAAGCGTGTTTCTTTCTTTCTGATGCTGAGAATTATCAAAATCTTCTTTGACTGCTCAGAGGAAGAGACAGTAGGGCTGACTTGAGAAATGGTGCAGCTTGGTGCCTCTTATCTAGACACGAATCAAATGCTTAATGCTAATATTAATATTAATTTTAATTAACGTTTTTTCATGCTGCTAGTCCATTCCTGGGACATCTTAATGTATGTGTAAGGTGTTACACACTGAAATTCACATGCAATAGCACAAGAAAACAAGAAATGGCTCCTCACCTTTTCTTTTTGGAGGATGATACACTGATCAACTTACTGACAATGCATCATTTTTATTAATCTATGCTAAAACACTGAATTTGAAATGAAATGAAGAGCCCATGGAGACTATTCCTATTACATCACTAATTTAAATAATACCTTTCTGATTTCTTTCATCCTGAAAGTGTGGCTATGTGAGAGTGTTTCCCTGGTTCTCTTAATGCATGTTGGTGTCAGATATGAGCTTAATGTGCAATTCTAGAGCTAAATTTTATCTCCTATTGAATCCTTTCTGCTTATATCTCAGCCCTTGCATAAAGTATTTAGTGAAATATATTTTCAGATCTTTATGAGAAGATAAAAATTCAAAATGTATAGTATACTCTTTGATGTATAGTATGCCATATGTCCAGTGAGTGCACATTGCTGCTGCCAGGGAGGACTGCTGGAATATGAAAGATTACTGCACATATACACACTTAAAAACCATCATCAACAACAGAAAAAACTTCACCTTCTGTAGATATCTGCTCCATATTCTTTATGTTTTCCATTTTTGGCATTCTGCAACTGAGATGAGAAATATTTGGCATGCTATACCCACCATTTTCATTTTATATAATACGCACATGTGAATCTACTGGGAGAAGGAGCCAAGCGTACTGCTGGCAGCATCTGTGTAAATTTGACTGCATGTCTCTGCTAATGTATTTCCATCGTAATCCACAAGTCTTTATTATTTCAGTCTTGGGTGTCTATTGAGCAGAGGTTATCAATAACACTGAGTGTGCAGAAGGTCTGATACATTTCAGTGTACATAACTGGAAAATAGCATATGGCCAACAAACTAATTTACCTAGATCAGCTCATATCCAGAGCTGATATGCGATTACATTAAATTACTGCTTCCTAACTTCTAGTTACCACAAGTTCTTGATGATCCCTGTTTTCCTGCATCCTCTTATATATCTTTCTATTAGAATTTAACCTGCTATCTCTGATAAATCCTATAATCCATCTATAGCCTTCAAAATAAGAGCATTTTTGAATCTCAGCACAAGTTTCTCACTATTTTCTACAGGTAAGGTCGTGCTTCAATTATTCGTACTATTTTCCATACCTTTTCAAGTTAAAATGTGCAGAAAATTAAACCTGATGCTGCCTGCTTTACCATGTTAACTGAGAAATTTCATAATGCAGGGGAAATAAAATTATCTATTTTATTAACTAGCTTATTAAGACTCAGTACACAAATATTATACCTTGTTCTCATTTAACAGTGGGCAAAAGTAGGCCATGTAAGTCATCTGCCAGGAATGTGTGAATAACAGTCTGCACACAGTTCTCATGAGACTTTATGGGTTCCTACAGAAAATTAAGTGACTCCCAACAATGAATACGTCTTTTCTGCAATCATGTAATGAGTTAAACAAATGGGTTTAAATAAATGGAGCTTCAGCAGAGGTGTGGAAGAGAGTAATGCATCTATTTGTGGAGATGTCAGAAAGCACAGAGCTCCCACTGTCTAGGCTACTTTGGTAGCAGCCCTTGAGCTGTCCTATTTTATGGGCAAAGACGAGAGCTTGTTATTGCCCTTCCTCTCAGCATCTCTTATCCTGTCTGTGCCAAGTCTCAAAGGCTGAACTTATTCTCCTGCATGAAGCAGGGTCAGAGGTGGCCTTGGACTATAGGACACAGACTGCATCTGCAGCCCTGAGTGCGTGCAGTGCCTCTGTATGATACCTTGATCCAAAGACATAAATGCTATTTTTTATGTGCATGTGTGTATATATTTTTTTAATTTTAAAGACTCTGAAATGATGTGAGGGCCAGTCTTGAACTCTGCCTGTGACCACCACGCTCTCAGGCACAAGGGGTGACTGATGAGGCTGGGCACCAGCTTGCTCCAGGCCCTGCTTTGTTTAGCTGAGCAAGGTCACACCGGGGCTCACGTGCTGAAGCTGCTGCTGCCTGCAGCGCGGCAGCTCCTGCTGGCACCGGGCACTGGTGCAATTGTCACTCGCCTGGCGGTGTTCTGCCGCTGCCCTGGGCATTTCTGCTTTTCAAACCCAGCGCGGGGCTGCAGTGCACACAAAATCCACAGCACAGAAGGGATAGACCATTTTGTAAAACTGAAAGTCTGTTTTTGCCTACCGGTGTCAACCCCAGTGCAGCAGATGCAAGCGTTTGGTTAGTGCATAAGCTTTGCAGTGTTGTTTGCCTCCACTCAGTCATCATTCTGATTTTCAAATGTGGTAGTTTTCAACAGAAATGCATCAGCATGTTACAAAACCTGCGTACACATCAGGTGTACCCTGGCACTAAACACTAGCTTATTTGAGGCAGCTCCTCTGCTTTTCCACAGACACTTGAGTTTTATTCATCTCTCAGATTTCTCCCTCTATCTTTCTACCAGGAACTACTCTTCCTCCTCTCCTTCTTTGCTAGTTTTCCTACCACTATATTTGTACATCGCGTTAGTGACTCCATAGAAAAAAGGTGCGTATTCACATTTTCTATCAATACCAATTTTCTCTGAATAAAGCATATTTTTTAAGGAAGGCATTCAGTTCAACTGAAATGGAGAATGTATAAATTCTGGTTGCTTTTCTAAAACAAGTTACACATATTCATTTGTAGAATCATGCCCCCTTAATGCCTGCTTAAGTCAATTTGGCATCCAAAAAGATTAATAGTTTGCCTGCTTTTGTTGCTCACATTTTTTTCTCCACTCAGTATGGAGATTTTCCACTCAATTTTGAAAAAGCCAGAAAATACAGAGGGAAAATAGAGGGAAGTCCTCTCTGAGGCCATGTGAAATTCCAGATAATAGAAGAGGCTTGGTATTTTCTCACACTCTCTATAGTCTGAAGTACAGCTTTACCACTTTTAATAACTTCACGTAGTGCAAAAATTACACTCTAGTCTTATCCTTATGTTCAGAATTTCAATTAAAACAATTTATATGAGATTTATGCAACCCTACCATCAAAGCTGAAAAAGCAAACTCTTTATCGCCCACTATTGAAAAAGAATATTAGAATTTAATTTTGATTGATTTAAAAACTCCTTTGTAAATTACTGGTTTAGGTTAAAGAACAGGTTTCCCATTAATTCAGGATTTGTGCAGAATCAAGACCAAAAGGGATGTAATAAAAATGCTTTAGAATTTCATATAATTCAGGAGTATTTTAGCAGTGCCTCTATTGTACAGTTACTCCCAATTATACTGTACTTTATGCTCTGAGACCCATTATTCCTCTTTCATTTGATGAAAAAAAATGACTTGTTGTGAATTGTTCATGCTTTAAGTATTATTTCTTTGGCCACCTTCTTGCTAGCTTTTGCAGATTATTGTAGTTTTCTTTTGGGAAAGAGTTTTATGTCGAGTTTTGTTTTTGTTCATTTCTTTTTTAATGTATCTTCTAAAAGAAGTTCATTGTATTAAAGTTGCTGTTGTAATAATTGGACAAATATATGGTCTGCTTGATGGAGATATAATTTAGTAAGTACTTTACTTATTTTAAAAAATTGAAAATGTTAGTAAATCACACACGATTTAAAGATGAAAAGTGGCCTGATGGGAAGTTTACTTTCAGAAAACAAATACTGCAGGTTTTTTTTTTTTCTTTTGCTGAACATCTTTCTTCTCAGTATGTCTTTTCGAAGGTTAAATGAAGATAGTAAATAGAGGTCTGTGAACTGGTTAAGCCAGGAAAAATGTTCTTCAGGGATTCCTGAGTGAGAAACATGAGGACAAACAAAAGCAGGTGCAAATTTTATTGGAAAGTAAATAGGCTTGCATGAGTACTCTGGAAAATACAGTCACCATCTCCTTCCCAGAACTCCTAAAGTGCGACTGGGAAATAGACTGCGGCCAGCCCTGCTTCCCTCTGTAATAGATGAAGGATGGATGTTACTCTGTCTTAATTAGGGCCTGCTGTCTGATCCAACATGCCATGCGCTCTTATCATCAAAGTGGGTGGAAGCTGCCACTTTCACTTCAACCTTGACAATGACTCCGACCATGTCTGACATTCCCTGTTGATGCCCTGGACCTAACTTAGAGCGGACTGAGCCTAAAACTCCCAATAAAATTTCATACAAACTTTTTACCAACCACTGTGCCACAGCTTACTGAACAAGCTTTTAACAGGACTTTTGCTTTCAGGTTTATATTAATGTCCATTGAGCAAAATCAACAGAAATCTCTGCACCTCTAGAAAAGGCCCCACTCATTGCAAATGTATCATAGAAGTGAATCATCCAAAGGCTGCCTGCACTTACAACTGTTTTGTTTAATTTATTGGATGGCATGTTGCCTGCTCATGTGTTGTTTAGATGTAGGATAGGGAATAGGTGTCAGAAAAAGATGATTTTACCAGAAAAGTTTAAATAGAACAACAGCTGTTAGCTTGTTAGCAACAATTTCCCTTTTCGTGACTAAACAAGAAAGCATTATTTCCCTAAGAAGCCTTCCAGCCTGCTTGCACCTGTGTCAGCCTCATGAAGCCTTGGATGGTCGGCTCCTGCGCTCCCTGTCTCAGAGCTGCCAGGATTCTGGACAGGGATACCAGAGCATCAGGAATGTATTTGCATGTAATTCAAAGTGTAATTCCTGCTTTGATGTCAAAGACTAGGAGTGTAGGGAAGAGGAAATGTTTCCTAGCCAGTGTTTCCCCTCTTCCCTCCACCTCTCTCTCAATTCTTTCCAAAGTGCTTCATCTTTTCAGCTGGATGAAAATATTTTTATTAAACCACTTGAATCCTCTATAAAAACTCATAGATGGACATTTATGAGAAGACACTAAGCAAAGAGTATTTTTGCCTCTCTTTTTAAGTATTTTCAATACATTGGATACCATACAATACAATACAAAGGATACATTGATTCTGTCCTCTCAGGTGGGTTAAATATTTGCAGAAATTTGAGTTTAAGGATCCCTCCCTACCTACTTTACTTTTCTCTCTTTTGGAACTGAATCAGAGCTGTAAATATGCAAATAAACAGTTCTTGCTCGGTTTCTCATCATAGTGCAACATAGTCCAAACCTCTTCTCATCTCCCACTCATCACTCAGAAAACTATCTTCTCACACAGAGCACCTACTATCTTGCAGTATAGAGACATATGTAATTATCTAGCAGATTTATGTAGAAATATAAAGGCAAACTTAAGACAGAGGACAGAGTTCCTGCTTACAGGAGGCTCTGATTAGGCATGAAATAAAAATTAGTCAGGTGTCTCCATGTTTCCTTTCTTGTCTTCTCCTTTGTTTTCTGTAATTGGAAAAACATAAACACAATATGTCAGAAAAAGCGAGGCTGCAATATGGATAAAAATACTTGCGTAGAGAGATATGGAATATTGCAAATTGCTCCTGATGCTCTTTGTTTTTCACTTCAAAATATAATCACATGTCTTTAAAAAGTCTCTCAGAATGTTAAAAAATATTTTAGTAAAATAGGTCTAGCAAAATAGTTTCCAATGAAATAATTTGTTTATGAAATACTCAGACATCCAAATTTATAATCAGATCTTACCTAATTGAATTATACTGCTGCAAACTGTTAAAGAAGATTAAAGAGAGGGTAAGTGTATTTTTTTCATAGATCGTAAAAGTAAATATTCTTAAAGATATATCTTTGCTAGATTTAGCTTACTTTGTCATATTTAATATTTTAAGAATTGACTCTGTAGAGAGTGCCTATATGAAATGTAGGAAAATGTATGACTTTCTTTCTATGAATCATTTGATTCCTTGTCTTTATGTTGGAGAAAAATACCCTGCTACATTTTTTTGAACAGTAGCTGCCACCAAAAGTGATTTCTAAGAGAATTCAAAAGTTTAGGAAATAATGATACTAAACTTAGTGGAGATAATAAGTGTACATAATGCTATTCATAATAATCTTCATATCTATAGTGTATTACCATATGAACAATAGGCATCTAATATTTTCAGCTGCTTTCTTTGTTCTCTTTCTTTGTGTGTGTGACATGCTAGTGTTTTTATATATATATATCTTAGCTGACTATGATGACTAGATAAATACTGATACAACTAATCTAAATTATTTCAGTAGCTCTGGAAGTTAGATGTGCCACCCAATTGCCCAACAGGAGCCACATAGAAACCCTTGGAGTATTGTTATATAACCTCTAGAAGACTAATTAATTCAAATCATTTAAAAATAAAAGATAGGTACAGCCTTTGCTATAGTTCCAAAGCTGCAGTAATTTATCAGCTGGAACTAGTGCTAACAGGGACCTGAGTTAATTGATAGAAATTAACAGGATTTGACATGTGTATTGAAATTTCAAAACTATTCTCAAGTGCTATTCATTTTGGTGGCCAAGAACTTCCCCAATGAGACGCTGGATGCTAATAACTGCTGTTTAATTCAGCTAAATTTATTGTAAGTAGGGGGACCTGGTTCTAAATTTATGTAGCTTAAGCTGGTGTCCCCCACACAAATAAAGACCTGGTCATATAATCTGCAAGAAGTCATAGATCTGCACAGGTTTGCATTTTCTCCTTAGGTGGAGGAAAACAGTACAAGGAACTCTTGGAGAGGATGGAAAAGTAATATGGCTCCTGACTGACAAACACAGAGGCTTTTAAATTTGATGACAATTTTAATGATATTTGTGTTACTGCTGTTTTCACTATGCTTGAAGCTTGCCCAGACAAGAGCAGAGGGCTTGTAGGATTACCAAAATGGAAATCTGTAAACTATATCAGAACCAAGCTGCACTAGTAGGTGGCAACATGAATCCAGTCTTGCATACTACAGGGGAGGTGAGAAAGGCAGCACACTTTTTCAGTCTCAGCTTTCTCTTCCCACCGGCAGGAAGCTCCCAAATGCCTTCTCACAAAAAGACATCCAACTCTTTCCAACTGGTTCCTATTTTTTTTCTAGTGAAAGAGGCAAGTGGGAGGAGAGAATCCACCAATATCATGAGTGAATCATGTTTTATTTTTTTCAGCAAAGCTGCTTTTACCTCATAAAATGTTGCTTCTTAAAATTTAAGAAGCAACTTTATTTCAACTTTTGTGGAGATAAATCAGTTTAGAGTGAGAGATCCAAAGTATCCCTCACGAAGGAAGGTAACCATTTCAAAGGAGGTGAATTGAAATCTGAGAGACCAGGGACTAGTTTCAAAAAGAGATTTAGATGCCAAAAATCGCAGTGTTACACTCTGGAAGGTCTGGTGGCCAATTCCAGGTGTAGAGGTGGAGTGACATTTACAACACTGGATGGGGCACTTTCTAGAGAACAGGGAGATGGGGAATGCTGAAGGGACCTGGGAATACATGACTTAGCCCCTAAAGATGCTGGAGGGGGTGTATTTCTGAAGACTTATATTACTTCAGGGTAAGTTACCTAGCCCAAGAAATTTGTCTTTCTTTCCTAATGTTAAAATGCTCAAAATTCTATTTTTCTTAACCAATTGCACCTCCATGAGGATTCAAGAAGAGAACAAATACCATTTTGCCCATGTTAGACTTTATATAAAACTGGAGTCTCAGTTCTTCTGATACTCCAAACAGATGGATGTTCCTTGGCTGTAGGGGATAAACACTCCTCACAGCCCTGTCCCCCAGTTACGCACACGATCGGACTATTGGTGTACATCACAGCTCCCTTCTACATCTCCCCACTTGTCTGGGCTTCTTTCCTCAGAAAAATGGCATCCACCCATATCTCATGATGGTTTGGAGTAAAATCGTGCTCCTGAGGGCGTAGAGCATGTTCCTGAGGACCAGGACAGCAGGACACAGAATATCTTACTGGACAAATAGACACAACCATTGGTGACATTTGTCTGAATATGAACTTGTTGTTCTGAAGGTAGTTTTATCAGTCTGATCCTATGCTCTGAAATTAAGCAGGGAGGTGATATATGTGAGGAGTTTATGGTCACAGGTCTGCGGTTTCTATATCAGCAACTTGCCATTAAAAATCCAGCAGCTTAACTAGTGAATACTCTGCTGGTCGCATTTACAAAATACACAGGAAGTACTTTTAAATTTCTGCACTCTTAAAACCGTTCTGGTCCTATTCATATATCTTTTAGTCTGTCTCTCTCTTTTTGGCTTGAATAAAGGAGGTAGGAGGGTGCAAAAGAGAACAGTAAGGGCTGAAGAATCTCATTATAAATCTATATTTATAGATTATATATATATACTATATATATATATAAAATCTATCTATCTATCTATATATAGATTATAAATCTATATTTATAATGAGATTCTTCAGCCCTTACTCTTCTCTTTTGTATAGATATAAATATAGATTTATAATGAGATTCATGTATGAATATGTATTTATAATGAGATGATACCTGTGGAGTATCATCCTTTCCCTCTGCATGTCAGTCATGTTAGCCTGAGTTGTAAATTACTATGTGTTTTAAATGTAGCTGCTGAATCATTTTGGTCTCATTCTTCTCCCTGCCTTTCTAGACCAATATGAAAATCACAGATTCTTCTTCCAGTTTTCAGCCAATTATTTTCCTGATTCTTTCTCCTTATCACCACAAACTTGGAGATCCTTTGGTGACATCCCATTTTCAGGAATAAATTGGCCAGATACACAAACACAATCTCCTAATCAGTGTTTCACTCATTTACGTTTCTGAGCAACTCTATTAAAGCACATTAGTAGTGTGTGAAATACTCATTTATTGTTCAAACAAGTGAAACAACCTTTTTCCAGTACTTTAAGAATATTCAGAAGACTGTAGAACTGTCTAGGAATACATATTTTGGTGAAGTATTGATTTTGAGGAAATTTTTGGAATAGAAAAGTTTATAAGTCTTTCCAGGGCACTCTGGCCACTTCTGATGACAGATAGGAATAGAGACCTGAAATGAAAACAGGCTCTTATTGATCTAAAAAGAAATGTTTTTGACAGTATGTCATTTTGAAACCAAAGAGGTATTGGGTTTGTTCCAATTTGAAATAAAAAAACATTTCAAAATCTCAAGAGCTCATAAAATTTCCAGATTGTCCAGTGCTAGTGAGTTACATGTCAGGAGTGACTCATGTGGTAGAGAAGATTAGACTATGCTGTTTTTCACTCATTTTTCATAGCAGAATATGCTATCTGAATGGAGGAATGGCTAAAAGCATTGGCGGCTTCGCTCTTATAGTATTTAAAGAAAGAGGCTAATCGTGCTGTTAGGGCAATGGTATCTCAAAGAACATAGAAGATATGCTCTGCTAAAGGCATCCTATAGTTCAAGGCTAAGCCCAGGTCTAGAGGAGTGGGCTGCTGGGGCAGTGTCCCTGCAGAGGCTCTGCTGCCTGCCTCTCCCCTGAGAGACCCATAACACCAGGGGCTGTGTTATAACAGCATAACACTGGCTGCTACTGCTGCTGCAAAGGACTGGACCAGAGTGGGTGCAAAAAAGAACAAATTACATTTTTTTTTCCCTTGGAAGATGATGGGGACATGAGGTAAGAGCAGACTCTTCCACCAACAGCAGTAATTGCTGTACCTGTCTCCCTGTAGGTGTCTGGAAGGAGTAGAAACTGTAAACCAAATTTCTCAGGGCTCACTGGCTCCATCTGTCTCTCAGATTTTCCTGTGCCAGCAGCAGGAGCATGACAGTTCTTTGTTCTTAGGGCAACCAAATTCAATTTTTCTACTCTGCTGAGAAACCATAGGCAGCTCAAATAGAGACACAGTGTGACTCTAATACTTTCTCATTGAAGTCAAACATAGGAGCAAGCACGGGGAATTTTCAGGGAGATGCATATCAGAGTGACTAAATAGAAAATCATGGTCTAGGACAGAAGCTTTGTGCTTTCTTAGTTCTGCATATGTACAACTTTAAACAGGTAGTGGTCCTTCCCCAGCAGATTTAGAGCTGTGACACAGAGAGAGTGCTTGAAGTTTGGCCATGCTGACACTGGATACAAGCTGCCTTATCTAATACTCTTATAAAAAATTAAACATAAAAATAGTTTCTGCTATGTTTACAGAGGACAACGTACCTGATGCTGTGTCTTTCAGTGATTCCCATTTTGGCAAGCTTGTACCTTGCTTCTTTGGCAGTCGCAGTGCACAAATCACACCAAAGGGGAGTAGTTCAAAAGAAGTAAGATGAGTTAAGTTCCTCATTCCGCAGCCACCAGTATTTGTATGTTAGCCTCTGAGTTCCCTCTCCCATTCTGGATTCACAAACTTCCCATTCAAAATGTTTCTCATTGGCCATCTCATTCTGTGCGAGCAAGAGGGAAAGGAAAGAATTGTGACAGTACACACAAAAGTTGAGGATGGATAAGAAAGAAACAAAAGAAATGGGCTTAACCTTGATTATGTCATTTGTGATACCTTAAGGCTTAATTACTGGCATACTTTTGTATGGGATTTCATAATTATTTTTAATAGAAGGGCTAGAATAAGGTTGGAACATAATTCACATATGGGCTTGGATTCTTGCTGTTTGTCTTCTACTGCATATGGAAATGCTAAATGTTTAGTTTAGATAAATTCATCTTAAAATGCATTATGAACCACCTGATCATTCTGGTGGGAAGATACTGTGTTGTGGATCAGACAATATGATGTTTAGGATTATAACAAGATGGCGCTGTTTTCTTTCCAAATTATGTAATAATATCATAAAACGTTTTATTAAAGCTTTTCTCTTCTTTTTCTAATTTTCCCTTTTCTTCATTTTCTCTTCCTAAGAGCAAATGAAAGTGAGAGAGATTTTGCTTTTTTTCCTTACAAAGATGTTAATATCTGCTAAGTTGCTTGGCTAATTATTCTATGTTTGTGTTTCTAGTTTCGTATTTTCCATATCATTCTTTTTCTTAGGCTTTTTAAGTCACAGTTGTTTCTTTTTTAAAATTTTAAGTTCTCAAAACCTATGAAAAGCAAAAAAGTCAGGACTTCTGTGCATATGGAGACACAAGCCTCAGCAGGGTTATGCTGTTTTTTCCAGTACTGGTCAAATAGCTTTGTAGCTTCCAAAATGGAACACAGTAGTGAAAATTGCATTTATAAACAAATAGATAATACAAAGACTTTATGTTATTGTTTTCTAATTTCTGTTTTTTGACAGATAGATGGGATCAAAGTTACACTGATTTTATATGGCTCCAGTACTCCAGAGTATGGCTCCAGACCACTGAGTCCTTTTTTCTCTAATATTCCTTTGAAGCACATGATAACTGACTGTTTTATGTTATTCTGCACATAATAAAAAATCCATCCTGAAAGAACCCAGGACACTCCTTGCATCAGATATTTAACAGCACCGCAACATACTGACTTGTTTCTTGAAATTCATCAATAACATTGTTGACTTTTTTAATGTTTCTCAGTAAATGTCTAAGAAGGATGCCGAAAAGAAATATGACTTTTCTCACATGACGGAAAGGTGTTAAAAATATTCCCAAGACCAAAAGAGCCATTAGACCTCTTTATTTCTGCCCTGTGTAGGTGGCACTGCTCTGAATGTAAGGCTTTCATTCTTCAAAAAGTGTTTTAACAAGCTGTCTTCAGGGACCACTTTAAAGTCAATGAAACCAAGTTGAGATTTGACAGCTTCTCTGCTAAGTATGGATGGGCACATCTCAAGGATTGGAGCAATTCTTTCTAAGGGAAAGGTTGCCCAGCCTGTCTTTTGAGGCTTTTCTCCGTCTAATCTTCTGGCAATCCTGTATTTCCCTTTCTGGAGGAAATCATAGCAGAAATAAAACCTCAAGTTCCTCAGGAGCAGAGAAATGAAATGCTGTGCTGGTAGGTAACTGGCAGGAGCCAGCCTTCTCCCTCACTGTGCTGTGCCTGGCTTCAACGATGCCTCATTCCCAGGGGCTGTCCACACAACTTCTCCTGTGAACTTTAAATCACTTACGATCTCTTCAAATAGCCCTGAAAAGGCTACGTGTCTTCTACTGAGTGTGCAAGCTGAAATTAAATACATAACTTTTGCTGAAGACACAGCTCTTCCTTAGCTTTAAAACGTTACAGTTTTGCATGACACACTGAGTTACGTGGAAAAAAACATTCAAAAGAATTTGTAAAAGTAACACAAGTCTGAGAAATTTGGATCCTTCCACAGACCCACTTTTATCAAGAAAATATGCCTGAGTAACTCTCCAATAGTTTGCTTTATCCAGGATCTGATAACCAGCCTAAATCCCTCCAACGTTATATATTACCAGGACATAGCTTTGTAGAAAACCCTTGAAGAAAATCCACCACTTATTAGGTCTGTAAATATCTACTTGTCTGTCTGTCTGTCTATCTGTAATTTTGTTTATTTTTACTTTTTAATTACTTTTTATATAATTTCACTGTTAACTTCAGTTTTATCATTGACATCAACAGAGAAGGGATGTTGTTTCATATTGTTTGCAACAGATTATTATTTTTATCCGATTTAGTGGAGTTATTTTTAGACAGCAGAAACAATGGACCTAGCTGTGAAAAGAATGTATACTGCATGCTTTAAAAAACTTGATGGTGTATTAACATAGAAACTGATGACTTTAACATTTTGAAGTACTCTGAAAACTTTGTATTGAAAGAGAACTTCAAACAAAAGCTTTAAAACAAAGCAAAGATATTATTCATAACATTTACATTATGGAACACAGGCATGTTTATTTGCTATGGAAACTCATCAAATTCAAAGTAATTCTTCAAAATGGCAGTTACAAGCAATTCATTAAAAGATAATAAGAAAAAAAGTTCACTTTTTTGTCAGTAGTATTGGGAGAAGACATGCAAAGGTCAAAAGCTGAGGTTTATTTGTGCCTGAGAAGCAGGAGAGGTAGAGAAAAAGATGAACAGTCTTGTGCATGCAGCAGTGCCACCTTTGTTTCTATCATGGTAGTGAAGTATCTAAAAACTGCCTGATTGGATTCTGGCTGTGGTTCATCTAATCCAGCACTAAGCCAATAAGGGGAGTTTAATGAGAGGCACAGGACCAAAGCAGTGTGAGCCACGTCTTGTACTGCCTTTCCTGCTCCTGGCAGTGGCTGGTTTGCCAGTTGTCATGCCTGAAAGTGTCTCCTCTTTACATGCAGTGTGAAAGGATTGAAAATGATTAGATTCTGTGGAAGTGTTGTCTTTCATATGGCACACAGCTGATTGCAATTGCATGTCTGGTGCTGGTGGAGTTACTAAATTAATGAAGAACAAATAAACAAACACAGCTGATGCCTTTTGATTTCCTGGAACAGACCATAGTAGTGACTATCCAATAAATTTCTGAACATTTATGCTTTTTTAATGCTTTTTCTTTCTCAACCTTTCTTTTCTTTCCTTGCTCTTTTTTCTTTGTCTTTGTTTTTTGCTGATTGCTTGTTTTTTCTTTTTCTTTCTCTTTCCCTCTATCTCTCTCTTTCAGGACTTCCATATCAGAGAAGCTGAGATTCAAATGTCTGTCTTTCCGTCTTCTCACATCTGTGTGACCACATCAGTTGTTGCAATGTAGAATTTTATCAAGTTACCAGTCAGATCAGGGTACAAATAAAAATGTTCTGTTCCTGTTGACAAAACCTGCAAAACTGTGGGTTCCTGAGACTACATGAATAAATGTGAGATAATCTGCAATGTATTTTTGCATTACCAGATAGTTACATTTTGATTATTATTTCTAGTGTTCTTTATTGAGATCATTGCACTGCTTAGTATGCAGAGGCATTCTGTGAACTCAGAGCAGAAGGAAACTGTAAAAGATTAAAAGCAAATTGAGGAAAAAATAAGCTGTTGTCTTACAAATGCAGATGACAGGAAGCAAACATTAAGTCTAGAATAATATTCATTCAGTTAATAAATAAAGCAATGTCTTATTTCAGAAGTATGAATCTCACTCCAACTATTCCAGTTTTCAGAACCGCTTGGTATTATTTGATAGCAACGTGCTATTTGAATGAATTCTTTATCAGGTTGTTTATCACGCGCTTGTAGAGTTTGCTTAATATATCTCATTTAAAATGTCAGTTACTGTGAGCTCTTTTATAGCTGTCTAATCAGCTGGAGTTTAATCGCCTGGTTGCAGAGGTGTGGAAGAAATGCTCCATAATTAAGAAATAAACTTTCCAGGCAATAGGATTGCCCTCCTGCCTCCTGCTGGGAGGCGGCTGATGTAGTCACCAAGGCCAGCAGGAGGGCAACCATTTACCTCTCTAAAAGCCATGCAACTGCTGGGAGTGTTCCCTCAGTGTCCCTGTCCTCCCCAGCCACCGCAGCCCCAGCCCCAACCCCGTCACAGCCCATCCCCGTCCATGTTTTGTGTCCTGCGATGCCACCTCTGTGACGGCTCCCGCCTCGCCATGGCTGTGACCTGCCCAGCCACGGGGCCCCCTGCTCTCCCTTGTCCTGCCTCGCCTGGGCAAGGTCTCCCTTGAGCTCTCACGCAACTTGAACGCAGCTGGAAATGGTGAGGAGGCTCCTGGCGTTAATAAAATACACGGATGTGCAACGCTGGTATCACCTCCTGTATCCTGCCTGCTCACATTGCACTGTACTCACCAAATTGTGCTGAGAGGGAGAAAAAATATGTCACTGGTCAGTGCTTTTCAACAACATGAGCATAATTGCTCTGCCTTGGTTGCAGTGACAGAATAGTGAATAAAAAGTAAGGTCCATAAGCAACAAACGACTCTTTGCCTTGATTTTTTAACTTTTGAGGCCACAACAGGTGTCGAGAAGGTAGTGACAGCAAGTAGCATAAAGGTGAGATAAATCCTGAAGCTAACGACTGTGTGGAACTCACCTCCGGTTGTGTGGCACACAGCAGTGACCACCGCTGCGCGGGAGGAAGGGAAAAAGGAAGAATGATGCTATACCTGCATCACAGGAATGCTGAAATGTAAAACTAGTAGACACTTTTTGAGTTGTTAATCCTCCTAATATATTTACATGTATACTTGTGCACTTGCCTGTACAAAATCTACAGGAATTTAAGCCTAATTCTTGAATTCCTGTAGGTTTTGAGGTCATCTGCTCTTGAAAGACAGGTACCTAATTAATATTGGCTAATACTGGGATGGGAGACTGCTTGGGATCCCACTGTGGCACAGACAGAACCCATGAATCCATGAAACCCATGAAGCTCATGAAATAACAACAAGAGTTTGTACCACTCTTTGTTATTCCAGTGATGAACAGGAAAATCAGAGGGCAGCTACACAATACAAAGTCATCCTTAAAGCTGGTTATTAGTCACTGGGCAGACACTCTTTAGTAATCTTGGTATCGTGTTTCTGCTTCACCATAAGAATAAAAATACAGAAATCATACTTTAATCTAACAGGACAGCTGCTCGGGAATCATTTGGGCATAGTCTTCATACTTATGCTCATACAATCAAAAAAAACTTCCTGTGTTTATTCTTTTCATTTTTTTTTCTCTGATCTAAGGACAAATATCTTGAATACCTTTTCATAGCAAAAATGTGTAGGAATCGCAGATTTTCCAGTAGGAGACTGGCTCCTGTATGGATCTGTGAACCGTGGCCTTGTTCGGAGCAAGCTGGGGATGGCTGTTGCTCACAAGCTGGGCTGGTTAGCTGGGGGAATGCATTCAATCCTCACCAGCCTCCATAGAGGAGGAGGGCAAGGGTTTCCCCACACTCCTGTGTGGACAGTTCCTCTGGCTCACTGTGATTATTCAAAGGGCAAACGCAGGGATATGGTATGTCGCTGGTCACCTAACATACTACGTAATTATTGAACGTTGCAGGATACGTTAAATTAATTCTGTGTCAACTACAAACAAGCAAAGCTATGGTTAAGCAAGATGTATTAGAGAAGGCTGAGTTGTGGTCTGGTTTCTCAACCCCCAGGGGTGTTTCTTCGTAATATGCTGTTCCTTGATGGCATGAGGTCAGCATCCTCATTCCATTAGCTTCTTCTCTCCACTCTCTGACCCTTTCAGTTACTCATTATAAACTCGCAGGGAGTCGGCAGAATTAATTTCTTCTGTCCAGTCATGGATTTTATCACACTCACTAGACATTTGGCTCTTGCTTTGCCAAGCCTCCTGTTCCTTGCGGTCTTCAAAACCACTTCAGCCTCATTTATTATCACTAAATTAGTTTCAAGACAAGTAGCACAGCCTATATTACAAGGTCAGCGTTTCCTATTCTTCCTTTGCCAACTTATTTGTCTGGTAGTGCTTTCCATGCTATGAAAATGAAAGTACTTCCCACAGATTCTGCAAAGTGCATTTGTGATTTCCCACTAATAGGTGAAAAATTCAGTGTTGTGTTTCCTTTTTGTTTAAATAAATTACTTTAATTATGGAACGTGAGCATAGTCTTTAAAATCTCCATATTTACCTGGGGAATTATGTAATTTAACATTTATCAGAGAAGTTAAAGTGTGATTTCTCTTACAGCAGTAAGAGAGTAAGATAATGTAGCTTTATCATTAATATTATTCAT
>JAWLRI010000700.1:3134156-3188326 GCA_034781795.1 Crypturellus tataupa | reverse complement strand
CACTTCTGGATATAACTTTTTGAAAAATGATTTTTAAGTCTCTGCTTTATGCAAATTATATACTCTTCTGTGCTCACTAGTTTCGGCATATTTTATGTCCAGATTGGTTGGAGTTTGTTAGATTTTTTGGCTTTAACTAGAGTTTAGAGGTTTTGATGAGCTGTGCAATAGTACATTAGACTTTTTTTTTTTTCCTGCTCACTTTAAAATGACTTTAGATAATGAACACTGGAACATAGAGTAGGTCTATTGTAACTTCGCAAAAATTCAGCAGAACTAGTAAATCTTCTGGTGATCTGGGACATATTCTATAATAATAAAAAAAGGCAGCTGCCTCCTGTGGCCCCTTGTGGACCTTATGGTTTAGAGAATCCAGAGGTCTTAGCTACTTGGAGCACTTGGCTTCGATTCATACCACCAGTTCTGGCTATGGGCAGTGCAGAATACTTCTAATTTAGATAACTTAGCCCAGCCAGTCCATCAGTCAGTCCATCTGTGTCCATTGAAACCTGCTGACAGGGAATCAGGTGACAAAGAGTAATCCCTTCAAGCCAGCAAAGGTTAGACACGTGGGTTACATTTGGGGAAGCAATTAATATTCTACTGATAACAGGGAGAGCCTTAAAAATCACAAGTTAGGAGTTAACATCAGTCTTTACAAGGGTTATGTCCTTTATTTAAGTTCCTCTTACCTAGCCTTCCCACGGAAAGAATGATTTGAGCTCTAGAGCAGTAGAAATTGCAAAGCCAAAGGCTCTTATTAAAGAGGACAGACCTAACAGTATGAAGGATGTGCTGTCCTGGGATGGAGATGGTTTATACAGGCTTCCGCTAGTTAACGGAAGGACTGAACTTTGATAGATCAATGGAAGGCTAAATACTGTCTCAACACCTGGCTGCACCTACACTAATAAATAAAGCAGGCCAAGGACTAGTCTCTCCCTGTGAGGCCGATTGACAAAGCAGTGCTGAACTCTCTTATAGCCCAAAGCAGTTGCTAGCTTCTATGGTGTCTATGGGAATGGTCACTGCTAAACCTAAAATCATGCCTGGGAGGAATACTAGTTGCAAAGAGCTAAGAGCACACTAAAAAATTACAAAGTGAATAATTGCATGTCCATGTTGAAATGTATCCCTTGATACTGCCTCCTTACTGGTACGGACTTGGGCAATGATTCAGTTCCGTAGATATTTAGAAACCTCAGAATTACAGACAGCAGAGAGAGTACCTAAGGCAGTGAACATATTCAGTTTTGGGTTGGGTAAATCACGTCTACACGGAGGAAGTGACAGGGTACAGTGGATTAGTCATAGGTTTAAAAAATAGGGTTCTAACCATAGATAGCTGTTCAGGAGACCTTAAAAAAGTAGCTAAACTCCAAATGTTCATACATATTCTCCTTTTTCAGTGGAAACAAGGGATTTTATGTAGTGTTAATGACATTTAAAGTGTCAGATGGTTGCTGCATTTTCATGCTTGGCTTCTGCTGTGTATCTGCTTGGGTATATGCTGATAATTGGCAAATACCTTCTAAAAGCAAGGTAATATACAAATATATGAGAATCACCAGCCCACATGGAATCTATCAACAGGATAGTGCTGAACTAGATCATTTTTCAAAAATTGCTCTACTCAAGGGATATTAAATGCTGATGACAGCTTCAGGATTAAAAAAGGGTTTGTCATGGTTGTGGCCACTTTCAGATGTGACGCTTACTCCAATGGCTGCCTTTTCAAATTTAATTTTGTATTATAACTATAATGACATTATATTATTATATGTTATCATAAAGTCTGTGGAAACAACAATCTATAAAAGGAATCTCGAAATTTAGCAACAATTGGCAATCTTGAATCTTGCAATTTCAGGCTTTAGTGGAAGGTTGCCATTAAAATGATCAGTTCTTATAGTGTTGCTGATGAATTTATCCAGTCTTTATGATAACTAATGCACTTTCTATATGGAAAACCTAACAAATATTATAAAAAATACTTTTATAGTTGCCAAAGTTAAATTGCATTTACAGTCTTGCAGATGCTAGTTAAACTTCATTATGATGTTGTTACAAAGACAGAGTTGAAAAGATGGTATTCTGTGAGAGTCAAAAGCCCTCTGCCTGCTGTCAGTGTATATTTTAAGGGATGGCTTTACAATGCTGAAAGAGTCTATTTTATTGAAATAAAAAATAGCAATGAGGTCAGGCCACTTGAAGAACTCCCTTTGTATGTTTAAATTTTTGCTGGTGATTAAAATTAAATCTCAGAGTGGCAAGAGCTTTTGTAATGGGGTGAATCCTGACACAGAGAGAACAAAAAAAAATACTGCTTCTTAGCTCTGATTAAAGACTTCCTCATGGTAGAGAACTCTATGCTTGCGCATCACATCAGAATGAAACCCAGACTAAAAACCCAAAGAAAAATGGCATCTGAAATACACTAATTCAGACTCCCCTAGATTGACACAGAGATAAATTTTGCTGTGTTAAAAAAGAGCAATTATGTATGGCCTTGATTCAGTCTATTGCTTACAAATATGCTCAAGTCCAACTGTTCTTAAAGTAAAGCTTAAGCATGTGTGTAAGTTTAGGTAGGAGATTGAAGTCTTCTGACTTCACCTTTTATTTTTTAGTTATTGCCTTATTAGACAAGTTATTTTGAGGTGATAAATGTCTTAATATCTTTATTAAGATATTTACATCATTAAGATATAAACTAATATCTTTAGTTTGAACCTACAGAGAATGAAGGTCATCAAAGAACTTAATGCTTTCAAGAAGAGTCTGGTTACCTGGATCATATCCAAATGTGACTGATAGAAATAAATCCTCCAGCACATTCACCTCCTCATGAGCAACACAATTCACAGACAATAGGTGATAAGTAGAAAAAGAAAATAGGTAACTAAGGCCTCTTAGTTAATATGAACAGTCTTTTCTGCTATATAGGTGTACTGCTATGAGATATAGTCTGTTTTTTACATGTGTCATTTTTGCAGAGTAATATGACAGCATATAGATTTGTGAGAAATAAAAAATCTCTTGCAGATTGCTAAAGCTTTTGCACTGTTTCTAATTCTTACCAGAATGGGTAGGCGACTATTCTGAGTTGTGCACATTTGTTTCATTGAACAAAATCCTTTGTATTGTCACACTTCAGTTATTGAGAACATGCTAAGTAAAAGACATCTTCAGCGGAGGACAATACTACTCACATGGTCATGTCATCTGTTGGGCTGTGCAAAACCCTACTTGCTTTTATTTTTGTCATAGATCTGCCTACAAAATGTTAATTTCATTTGCATACAAGCCCATGACGTGTTGTTGTTCACTGTAAAGTGGTGAGGTTTGTGATGTTGATTTGTATCACTCTGCCTGTGTGAATCATGTTTGTCTGTGAACAGGATAGCGAGAATATGCTAAATTTAAATAAATATATATTCCATTTATGTTGAAACTATTAGTTCCACATAATTAGTCCCACAGTTTAAGCCAACTATTATGAACAATTTGTCTTTTGCACTCGTGAATTTTCTAAGCCTTGTCAGCAAGATGAACAATAGCTATAATGGAAAATCATGATCATAGAGCAAGAGATGTCCTGTGAAGTAGCTCTGATCAGAGTGCTATGAGAAGCAGCAAAACCTTGGATGGTGGCACTCCACGCAAGTGTGAGCCAGGGCAGAGGGGAAGGAACACCAGAAGGTCTTTGCAGTCCAAGACTGCAGCCTCTTGCCACATCTACAGTTCTTCCACGAAATGTAGCTGTTTATTCCTGCATCTCGTGAATTTCAGTGATCAGATCTAGAAATAGCAAACACTCAATGGCTTTGGCCAAGACGGATGATAGGGCAAAGCACTATTTCCCTTTTGTCTAAGAAGGAAGCTGTATGTTTTTGTTATGCTTGCAACAGAAGCATCCAATCACTCTGCATTCAGGGGCATCCAAGGAATCAGGGCATCTCCACAGCCTGAGAGCAAATGTCTGGTAAATACTAAGTCAGCAGCACATGCCTTTTTCAGGATGGAGTGTTTGCTCTGCTTGCTAGTTGTCCAGCACAGGTACAGGTTTGCTGGGAAAGTGATGCACTTGTGCAGCACACACCGAAACTGTTCTCCGCTCTAAGTCACTTATACGTGCTTGGGTACCTCAGCTGCCTTGAGGTACTTTTTGCTGCCAAGTCATTTGATTGCTTTCAGTTTACTATATTTTTTTATGTAATTGCAAATATCTAGAGAATAAAATGCATGCTGGCTCTTCTGAGACTATTTTAGGAATATTTATATTTCAATTTTATCTCTAAAATAAATAAGTAAATCCAGTATGTTAGATTTTTATTCATTTCTAGGAGATGCTTAGGAAAGATTTGTGAGATTTGTGAGCAACAATTTCAATCTCTAGTTTATAAAGGCTATATTTACAGGTTTCCAGGTTCAAATACTGAATTATAAACATTACAGATTTAAACAATTTTAATATCAGTGTTCTCAAATAATGCAGCATGCCTTTTTTTCCAAGTCACAGAAGAACTTTAAAAGCTCTCATCAGAAGGTACAATTCAAGTTTTCCTTTATATATATCTTTATTTTACATGTTGTGTATGAAAAATTCTTCTACCATAGACCAGTTTATTTTAAGGATGAAAGTGAGGATTTTTTCCTGCTATTCTTAAAGAAATAATGTCATTTCTAAGGAAGTATGTGAGTTGGTGTAAACAAAACTAAGTATTTGAAAACAGATATAGCTTAAATTTCTTCTGGTGTATGAATCAGTGATATTGTAGTATTAAAGAAAGGAAACTGACTCCCCCTTGCTTGTTACAGGCCAGATTTTACAGATGGATTCCCAACCAAAAATCTTTTAAAAAGAAAGGCAGTCTTTCAGTCTCACTGAGTCAGAGGCTCTTTATCAAGCCAATAAACTCCCTTTCCGCCGTGCTAGGGATCATATGACCTTAAAGACTCAGACTCCTTGTAATCTGCAAACCTGATTTGCACAGTCTAGATGTGATTTCAGTTTCATTGTGATTTTGTGCTGTTGGATCTCGTCAGCCCACTGATGATACTAAAATGACTCCCAAATTATGCCGGAGTAACTGAAATCAAATGGTCAGTCAGCTTCTGCCTGGGGTGATTTGGTTGTGAATCTGTGATTTATCCTTCTTTTAATTTACAAGCATTTTCTCATCGTTAGTATGCCTTTTCCTAAGTGTATATATAACACACCTGACAGTTGGTGTTAGAATTGTTTTCCACCCTCAGCTTTTAATCCTATATCTTTCCCATTACTATGTCTATATTGATTGCAGACAGCAAACATGTAAGTATCAGTTTTCTCCTAGATTTTTTGGGGGAGGAGGTGGAGGTGGGGAGGCATGGGGGACATATTACTTGTGCCATTGAATCTCTATAATTTATTTGATATTTTCTGTTTTGTTATAAATTAATATCAAATATTTTTCCAGATTACCAGATGGTCAAGTGCTTGTAGGTCAGTTGAGTAATTTTATAAAGTTCATCTCTAGAAATATTTCACCCTTGCCAGAAAGTACAGTGTTATTCTCAGGTGGAAGAGAATTTAATCTAAAACTTTTAGAGACTGGTGAGAATCTTATGTCAAAACTAGGCATAAAGATGGAATCTTGATGTGGAGCTGGTTGTAACAGACTCTGCTTCAGTTGGTATAGTTTGGCTGCAAGTAACCACGTCAGACTGAACTGTCCCGGAGCATGAGTGGTGGTTTGATCCACATATGTTCAATGCAAGGAAATCCTGCTGGTAATTATTTGCTTTTCTATGTGTGTCTTTATGGCAGAAACTTACTGTTTTCTAAGAGCCTCTGTCTGTCTTTTATAGTCTAGTTTGTTTTTCTGTCTCTGGGATATCAAATTGCTAGTTGCATGGGGAATAAGCGAAAGGAGCTGGCAGTGTAAATACAGTATCGAAGTTATAACTTAATAGACTTAATGAAGATCTGATTGAATGATACATATGTCAGCAATGTTAGTATGAAAGATATAGCTTGTTCAGGATAGATATAAAAAGGGAAAGAGTGAAGACGCTACTTATGTATTATCTTATATGCAGGTGTTAACTTTCTCTGAAATTAAGCATAAAGAGGGAATTGGTTTGATAGTGTTTGTTTAAAGAAGAAAGAATTCTGTTGTGTTGATGGCAATCATTACTGGGCCATCACATGATGAATCTTTTGTGAGCAGAAATATTCAAAGCCTAGCACTTAATGACATCAGGATTATTACACAGATTTCCATGTTGAGCTCAACTCAAGCTATATGGCTATGTGGCTAATTCTATTTTAGTGAACATTTTTTGATACAGAAGCTGGAGAGCCTGAGGAAAAAGTAATAGTTAAAAACAACTTCATGCTCTGAGAGTGGCCATGGAGCAGCAGAATTCATGACAAACAGGAAAAGGAGCAGTGTACTACAGTAGAACAGATAACAGAAATTCATAAGTGAGACCGTGTGAGAGATAATTATGAGATGGAAAGAGTTAAGCACAGTGGTCAGTTGCAAAAACTATGTTAAATGCAAAGATGTGAGTTATCACAGTGTGGAGGAATGATAGGAGCTATTGATCAAGATCAAGACATGTTTGATTAGCTCACCAAGGATAAGATTTTTTTAGAAAGATGAATAGATGAACATTTGAGGCCAAAGTGTGAAAAGTGAAAAGCACAGATTAAAAGCAAGTGATAGCTTTATTAAGCTTAATTAAGCTTAAAAAGATTAAAAGCAGGTGATTTCTTCTTAATAAGTTAGTGCGCTAAGAGGTATGCTAGGAGTAGCTACCCAGAGAGACTTTGGAGTCTCCCTCTGGAGACTAGACAACCTGCTTAACTACTTTAAGCAGGTAGGTTAGTCCAGCTGATTTCCAGAGGTGCTTTCCAAATCAAGCTGTTCTGTGATTCTGTAACAGACTTGTTCCACTTCTCTACAGAGAGTGAAAGCCCTTCACAAATAATGCCAGGAAAGCTGGAAGGTTTAATTCCTTTCATATTTCAGTCATCATTCAAAAGGTCAGCTGTGAGCAGCTGGTATCACAAAATTAGCAAAAAGGGTAAGAACTCCTTTGGAAGAGGGAAGAAGATACTAGAAGGGAAATGAGATATTTTCTGACCATCTAGACCAGATTAATTTGAGCTGCGGATACTCAAAGAACTGGCAGAATCTGTCTCAGAGCCATTAGCTGTTATCTCTGTTTCACAGATGATGTTCACAGGATGATGTTCTTGAAGACTAAAAAAGAGTAGAAAGAGTGCCTATCTTTAAAAAGAAATAGAAAAGAAGGGCTAAAATGATAAGCTAAGTCAGTCAATTGCAGTTTCTGTAGAAACAGAAGAGCAAATAATTAACATACTGCTTGTGGACATTTAAAAGATGTAAGAATATGTCAAGAAAAATCGTGTCAGGACAAAGTAACTCCATTCTGTCTTGGGGTAACAGTTCACGTGGTTAAAGAAAAGCAGCTGATGTCATATTTTAATTTTAGTGAGGCTGTTGACATGATCTCCTAGAACACCCTCTTAAGTAAACGAGAGACATATGGTCTAGATGAAAATGCTGCAAAGGAAAGAAATCCAACTATGGCAAGATATTGAATTTTGCTTTTTTTGTTTTGTCTTTTTTCCCCCCAGGAGTCTGTTCTGGGTTCAGAATTAGCTGTTTTTTTCTTTAATGACTGATAGAACAGAGAGGATATTTATCATATTTGCATAACACCCAGTGAGGAGGAAATGCAGCTACATGTTTAAAACTCAAAGTAATCATGACAATTTGGAGACAAGATCTGAGACAAACCAGGATGTATTTCAGTAAGAACAAGTGCACAGTTCTATACTCAGGCAACAATAACCAACTATCCAAGCAAGCATGTCAACGTAATTGCTTTCCAGAAAAGGACTGAGGAGCCTGTTGGAGATCATGGGCTGACCAGGAGTTGGTAAAGCCATACAGCTGTGAAAAATCACTTGCCACCCTGGACTGTGCTGATAACCCAGTGGAAAGCAGAAAGGTTTGCAGAGCCCTGTGCTCCCTGCCTGCCCCGTTTGACCCAATCTCTCCATGCCACCGCCTTCTAGGCATATGGCATAAGGCATAAGGCATATGTGACCTCCTGAGACATCTCAGATCATAAGTATCTTCGTGAGGTATTCTGTACTGCTGGCTTCTGAGCTGCCTGTTTCCATGCGAGAAAACTCCTAACTCACTGCTTAACAATTTTCATCTTTACACAGTTGCCTATTCTTTGTTGCCTAGGAGTAGTATCCTATAATTTTTCCCTTCTGAATCTGGGTATCGTGTGTGTGTGATAAAATGCTTTGTGACAAAATGGTCTTGGAATTAGATACTTTACTGAAAAGCATACAAGGTTCCAGAAGAGATGTATAATTTCATTTTTGGAATCATATTTCATAGTTTATAGTTTATCCATTCGAGGACTGTCTTTGAGGAGCTGATTTCTCCCTCCTGCCCTACCATCTTACCTATATTCATTATTCAGAATCACTCATTAGGTAGTTTCTGCAAGCAGTTCTTGACTGGAAATCAGTTCTCAGGCATTTCACTCCCCAAAACTCTAACTGAATATTATTTTCATGAAGAGGGTGAAATAGTTGATAACATGGAGTGTTATGGTACAGTTAGATAATAGATAGCAGAGCTTCCACTGAGACAGACTGTTCCAAGCAAACTCCAGCAAAACCTTTCACCAGGTAAATCCACTTTACAAGTATGAGAGATTTTTGAAAGATTCTGCCACTGTCATTTTCCAATCTATTTCACAGTAACAAAAACAAGAAAAACTTTCATGATACAGACAGTATCTGGAAGGTTCCTTTACCACACTAGACTGAAAGGCATTCTATTTGCAAACCCAACATGCAGAAAAGTGCTACCAGGACTTTTTAAAGGTATTTGTGAATTGCACTGGAATTATTTTGAATTTCTTTCCTTTCTCTCAAAAGGTGTTTCACTTGTAACACATCCAAATAAGTCAGTCTCTCAAAGGCTAGTATGAACGTGTAATGATGATATAAAAAGTTTTTGACACATGGTCAAGTCACTGTATAAAGATGATTACCATATGCATCACCAAAATGAAAAGTTGGTGTTTAGCCCTACTGCAAAAATGGAACTGTCTCTAATTCTGAGAAACTATGGTCTTACAAGTAGATTTTATGTGGATTAATCACATTTAAATCCCCCCCTTTGATTCCTCAGAATGATTTTTTTCCATGCCTTTGGAAAAATATATATATTTGCTAGGAGAATAAGAAATACATTTTTCTGGCTACATTTTTTACATTTTTGTTATTATTATTTTAAATCTAGAGATTGGAAACTGCTTAAGAGGTTGGGAGGTTAAATTAGTCAGAGATGATGGATTAGTGGGCAAATGAGATTGAGTGATATAAATTTTTGCCATGTGACCCTGAAATTTAAGGCAATGTCAAATTGCGTAGTTGCATTTCTAAACAATAGTTATAAATCGGTAGTTTTAAATGCTATAGATGATATAGTATCCTTTTTCTCTTGGTTTTACTATGAATATCCAGAGTATTTGGTAAATGTCCATATGAAACCCTTTGAGGAACTGCATAAATTCATTATGCACAGTTTAGCAAGAGTTTGACCTTCAAGGATCTGTAACCTACTGCAGTCATCACTGTGAGAGGGAATCCTTGTCAGATGGTTTGTAAGGAACCAGCTGCTTGGGGCTGACGTAAAGATTTGTGAAGTTTGGTTCAGCTTTCTTTGCCAGTGCCATTCTGTACATATCCCCAACTAGCAGGAGAGTAAATACTTAGATCCTATGGCACTGAACTAAGTTACTTAAGAAAAAAATTGTGTAGTGGCATTTTTGTATTTTTTGATCAGTTGCCAATAGCCAAAAACAATAAAAGGTGGTATGCTGTCATTCCAGTGGTAATGAAGGGTGTAATACCAGTTTAACTATCAGTGAACGTCTGACGTTTTTGTCCTTTAGATAAAGGTGAATAAGGACTTGAGTTATACATTTTATTAAATGCTAAAATGTAATTGTTTTGTTCTCTGGTTTAGGAGCACAGATGAATTGAAAACAGAGTAGATGAAAGAGGTTAGAATGCAAATCTGTAAATATAATTTATGAGTCTGATTTCAACCTGTAAGTAAGATCCATGTGATGTAAATAAATCATACCTGTATAGCACATTTGGGCTAGATGTTGGATGGAAAAGAGCAATTAGGTGGTTGGAAAGCAGCTGCTTGCCTGTCTTTGAGACATCTGGCTTTTTTCCTCAGCCCAAGAAGAACTTGCTACAGCCAACTGTTGTAATTCAGGGACATGTTTTATTTTCCAGAATTGTGTAATTAAGTATAATGTGAAAAAATGATATTTCCCCTTTTAGATTTCTTAGGATGTTTTTCCCTCCCAGATCTCTCTACTTAAATCTGTGCTTCTCCTGCCTCTTTTGGCACCCTTCCTACCAGCCTCTGACCTACTAGCGAGGTTGGTTTGATTGTTAAAGTTGGCACTGCCAATTTTACGCAGATTCACTGCCTTTAAACAGCCTGTTGCCTCTCTTAGTGCTGTTTTTATTATTTAACATAGACCAGAAGAAGAGCATGTTAAAGAGCTCGCTGTTGCATGTGTTAAATATAGGCACCTGGATATTTTGGAGTTGGGAGGCTGCAGCTGTGGCTACTGCATTGCTTGTCACTGCTGTCTGCAGGTGCTCCCTGCCAGCCTGAAGTCATAAGGGCAGTTCTCTTCAGATGTTTGCTGATTTCTCACCCTCCTGAGGTGTCAAGAGAGGTAGTGTGCAGTCATTCATTGGTTTGAGAGACATGCAGTATAATGAAGTAAGCAATAGCCCACAAGCTCTTTTTTTTATTATTTTTCTTTCTTTTTCTTTTCTTTTTTTTTTCTTTCTTGAAGGAATATTGAAAATAGGGTTTCCTTCCTAATATGAGAGGAACAGGATCCATTTCAATAATTCTGAAAACCACTGAGTTGAAAAAGTCTGAAAAACCTTTCTTTCACATCCGTTTTTGATTTCCTCTTTTAAAATATTTTATGAAGCAGGTGAAGGCCATGACTGATTATTATATACTAATACTAACCTTTGTGGCATGATATAATGTCTCTATATTTTTCTTGTGAGTTTTGGGGAGCTGGTTGAGCTGTATTTGGTATTCTGTTTGTCTGTGTGAAAAGTAAATTTGGTATTTTATGTTGTTGTTTTCTTCCTTCTTTCAGGGTAAATTACAAAATGAGCATTATCAGGTACAGTTCTAGTAACGCAGAAAGGAACATTTTTAGCTGAGATGAGCAACAGTGCCATGTGAGCAATGTGGAGGACTGTGTGTTTACATGTAAAATGTCTCTTACAGAATTGGAAATTAAATGGTTGTTGATTATTGATTATTTTCACAACCCAAGATCCTTTTATCCTGCTGAGTGGCAAGGTTTGATTTAACTACAGCATGGATAAGGAGATTACATCCCTGCAAAGAGAGTGGTATTGGAGAACAGGCACCAACCACACTTTTGGCAACGCCAAAACGAAGACCACTGTGGCGTTCCCATGGTGAATTCACTCTTAGGTTATCACTTTAAATTTCTCATTAAGTTATTATAGCAATTGAACTCACAAGCTGAGACAATAGGGTTATTATGTAAGGTATTATTCAGCTATGTTATATTAGTCTATAAGAGTTCTTTTTCGAAAGAGAGAGAAACTGTAGCTATAGTAGAGAAAAAAATTTCTCTTTTCCCAGTATTTGCTCTGGTGTGTGTTTACTTTGAAAATTCACTTCTTAATTGTGGTGCAGTGATATAAGTTTTCACAGTGGACAGTTAATTTTAATCATACAAAATCAATTTTAAATAAAGGATATGTTTATTCATGTAGTTTTGAAGTGCATCCTTTTGCTCTTTTTATATATATATATATGTATATATATATATATATGATCTGGCAGGGCATGTTGTAGTACTGTTGTGGTAGATTTCCTCTTAAATTTATTTAAATATGCCCATCCTTGAGCAAATAAGCTAGATGAGTTGTTTTGAGACACTCATTAAAGCCTACTCAAAAACATGTTTTATATGAAAAATGGCTTTGCTACTGAGAATGATTGGTATGTCAAGAATTTCATTTCAGGCAACATTTTTGTTATTAGAACAAGCTTCTGTTGTCTACACAGGGGTTTTGTTCAGAAAGATATAATGCAAGATAGGAAAAAAAAGCATCCTTACAGTGTTCTTATCTGCTATGCAATACTTCTATTGTAATCTTAGATAATAGCAATTCTAATATTTTTTTCATTTCCTTGGCTGCTACTTCTTACTCACATCTTATAATGGTCCTCATGATTTTACTGCTGCCTCTCTGGGCGCTAGAAAAATATTCAAAGAGCTTGTTCTTCAGTGCGCAGTATACTTGTTTATTGAAACCTTAAAACTGGGTGTCTTGAAGGGGATTTTTAAAATCCCTTTTTCCCCCTTTTTTGTAATTCTGTGTAAAAATAAATAAATAAATAAGACAACCTCATTAAGACATGTTTTCCTTATTGTCTTCTGGACCATTAAAATCTGACAGGGCCGTTTCTCTCTTGCTTTGCTTTCAAAAGCACCAGTTTTTGAAAGGAGAAAAAGAAGGAAAGAGAGAGGATTGCAGTGTAGGGTACAGCCTTCAATGATACCCTCATGCCAGTCTTTTCAAACTGACCTGAGAGCTAAATTACCTACAAACAGGGAGGAAAATGAGAATCAAACGAAAGTTAGAAGAAACAAAGCATGCTGGTAGTTTAATTTTGTGAATTTCTGGGGTTTCTCTTTTGTTTTGTTCATGTTTCTATTCTGTCCGATCACTGCTCCTGTCAGCATTATTATTTCCCTCTTTTATTTATTTATTTTTTTTTTTTTTTTGGTACACTGATGAGCAAGTTTTAGATTCCTTCAAATCAATGCAGCTCTGCAGGGATCAAGTGTGTAGGGCCATAGGCTTCTCTGGGCAACAGATTCATGTTCCTCTCTGTCTTGGAGGACGCCTATCATGCTTTATTACTATAGTAACTATTTTTACACAGCTCTT
This sequence comes from Crypturellus tataupa, assembly GCA_034781795.1. Lineage (NCBI taxonomy): Eukaryota > Metazoa > Chordata > Aves > Tinamiformes > Tinamidae > Crypturellus > Crypturellus tataupa. The sequence continues at coordinate 3,175,227 of JAWLRI010000700.1, read as the reverse complement.
GTTTCCTGAACAGCAACCGCATTTCCAGAGACTGCTTGTGTATGTCAGCAGCAGATAAGGGTCATGTGTTAAACAGTCAAGGCAGAGGGGGCAGTACAGTGGGGGATGCTTGCTCCAACTTTTTCTTTTTTTTGTGCATGTTTAAAAAATATATTCTCCCACCCTGACACAAAACTATCCACAAAACTATCACAGCTATTTAAAAGTGAGACACCACAGCTGATTACCTGCTCGTATGAGTTCCTTGGATCTGCACTGAGGCAGCTAATTGCAACAAGTGATTTTTCTTAAGGCGTTTTTTCCCTTGTTCTGGTGGCACCAAATAGAATATCAATGGCAGATTCCCAGAGCTGCTTGAAACCCTCTAGTTGTTTGGATGCCGTCACATGAAGGGTCCCAGAGGTAAAGCATAGCCAGTAAAAGATATACAGGGAAACTGGGGAGTAGGGCAGTGGCTTCAGCATCCCCACAATGCCAGTGCTAAAGGGAATGGGATGGAGACCATGGGCTAGCCTGGAGAGTCTCAAGATGAGCTTCATGGACTCCTTATGGGCTCTATCACCAACCAGCAGGATCTTACTATTTCCAGCCGCTTTCCTGCCTGCCTGTCTGTGAATGTCAGCTGACACACACAGTGGTTGAAGCACTTAAATGATCTGCAGTAATTCACTGGAGGAAGTTTAAAATCATTTGCAGTTGTGCTTGAGTATTTAAAGGTCACTTCTCTTCTATACATAATCGATTTTCCTTGCATGCATTTTTTACTCTAACATCCTCTAAGCTAATTAATGAGAAATTAAATATAGGGAAAGCAACAACTGTCATGCACTAAAGATCACTTAAAATACAATTGCATCATGTAGATCTTCCCCTCCCCTTATTAAAAAAAGGGTTAAAAATAGCATATAATTATATATTAGAATAGAATATATAGTATATATATCACACATAAAATATGCATATTATATTTCATTATATATATATATGGTGCTATAACTGCAACATGCAATAACCGAGGCAGGCATCTCCTTAGATATCTAAGATATAGTAGAAATAGCATATTAATCTGATCTGATAACTCTTGAACTTTTATTATTCCTGCTTGATTTTACAAATATCACAATAGTATCTAGAGGCTCCAGCCAGGTTTGAGTTTTCATCATTTTTTTGTGTTCCATAAAGTGGAGAGAGAGGAGAAAAAAAAAAAAAAAAACACAGAGTTTTTCCTGCTAACTCCTTATAAATAGCCCTACCAGTAGTGATAAGATCATGGCAGATGTCTGCATCTGTGATACAGTGACAAAGTGAGACATCAAATGGGCTTTAAAACATATCCCCAGCATGACATAGTGTAACATTAATTGCAGTGAAATAAAGAGGTGGCTCTAAAGGACAAATAATTTTAATGCAAGTCTATCATTGCAATAAATTAACTAAGAATCCCAGCTGTGAACACAGAGATATTGTCCTCCTCGTTCCTTTGGCAAGCCACCACTACACTGTAGTTCAAGATATGGAATTTGAAGAAAAAAAAATCAATCAAATTATTTGAAGTGTAAGGCTTTCATTTCACCAGTTCTCCTAATTCCCTCTGCTTTTATGTGGAGGAAAATTTATCAGGAAAAATCATATGATGGTTTTGAGATGGTATTAGGAAGGTAATAATGCTCTTTTAGGAAGGAGAAAGAAAAAGAGTTAATTGAGATGGGCAGAAGTAGCTGTCATCTTTTGCTCTTGTACTTCAGCCCATTTACCTGAAGGCAAAATAATGAAAATCTATACAGAAAAAAAAGAATTAAAGATGGAGATATGGGGAAAAAAAGGAAGAAAATATAGCCAATCTTTTCCAGGGGTTCTGTTGGCATATGCATATCACTCACATTCACAAGCAGCCAGCTCAGTACACTAGAAGTGCTCTAATTCTGTTAGCATAATCGTCCGCTAGACTTATTTATGTGAATGAGGAGTACCATTAGCCCAGAGAAAGTGCCCTATGAATATAATTGTACTTCTCCAGGGCCTGACTTAATCTGTTCACATCTGCCTGATATTTTGCACTACATAGATTTAGAGTTGTTTCAAGCCCTGCTGCTAGAGAAGAGCATGTATAGTATAGCACAGATATCCATGGAAAAACTGGTAATAAACTCTCTGGTTTATTTCCTTGGAGCACAGAATCAAATCTCTCAGGTGGGATGAATGGCTTCTGTCTGAGTGGCAATAGGAGTCCCTTGCAATGGTCCTTGCATCTTCAACTGGATCAAGGGACGCTCTTCAAATTCATATCCAGATGACCCATGGTCCTAGACATGCATATTCTGTCATTACTGAGTATCATAAACTAAACAAAAAGCATCTCCTAAATTTTAACAAAATACTATCCTGAATGACCAATTCTGCATCTTCGGAAAGATCTTCCATTGGTTCTTGGCTAGTATCTTAAATATCTCGTATAGTGTAGTGAATTCTGCAGCAGGCACCACCTGGGGAGTCTCCAGAATAGCCAGATTCTCCATCTCAGATGTTAATTTTGTATAGTACAAATGGTGCCTGCTTACAGTAGGAGCTGTCTGGGGCAATCTTTGGAGCTGTCCAAAAGACCCACTTGGACAACTCCTGCACCAGTTAGTTGAATACTTTGCCATGAAGATCACTTCAAGATTGTCATTCAGCAGGTCATCTTCCTTCAGGAAAACCCATAGTCTCCAATCAGCCTGTTGTCTTCTCTATGCAGGTGACTAGCTGGAGGAATTCGTGGGTTATTTAGGGAATTATTGGGTTACTTAGGGAATTAATGATAAGCGCATGGAGTGAGCCCAGATACAGCCCTTATCCCCAGCTACACCTGGCTGCTAGAACTATTGGACCTATACCGAACTACAGAAGTTTACTTTCATCCTTATATCTCGCTTTTAACTTAAGGTGCGTAGCCTTTGTCATAGTTCTAGTGACTTGAGTATCTAGCAAACAATAGACTAGACTGGAACTCTCCTTATCTGTCATTTTGGTCACTGCAACTTATAGAGATCTTGGAAAAGATGCCATCTGTGATCTTGATGAATTAAGGCAAGAAAATGAAACAGGAAAAGAATAGAGAGGCATAGGAATTTTCAGCAATGACAGGAGTATGGGAAAATGAGTGATTATAGAAAGGGATGTCTCATACTACAGGTAGCTGTCAAGACTTAAATGAAACCATCTGTATCCTTCACTCTGACTTGTAGTAGAGCCAACCCTCAGGCCCAGACAGCAAAGTCTCAGTGATATGGAAGTAGTAGTTGCCATAGTAAAGGTCATTTCCTTCTCTCCAGCCCTTCTGCTGATCCATGTCAAGTTGTTCTGTAGTTCTGCAGATGCAGAATAAGTTCAGTACCCTGGTAAACTCCCTGAAGCACCACAGAGGTGTTAACTTGGATCTGTCCTGCTAAATATATTTGTGAATGACCTGGAGGAGGTCATTGAGTTTGCAGGTCACATTGAACTGGGGGAATGGGGAGCGTTGAGGGTCAGTCTGGTTGATCAGAAGCCGATCAGAAGCCATTCAGAAACACCTAGACAGGCTGGAGGGATGGGCTGACAACAACTTTTTGATATCTAAGAAGGATAAATGCAAAGTCCTGCACTTGGGAAGGAAAGGAAAATGGGACTGACTCTCTCTCACAACATCTTAGCTAGGAAGACCCTTGGGATCCCAGTGAACAGCAAGCTGAGCATGAGCCAAGAGTATGTACTGGCCGCTAAGGGGGCCATTGGCAAAAGAATGTTATAACAAGGGCACAGCCTCTCTGTCAAAGGAATGAGTTATCTCCATCTACTCAGAACTTGTTAGCCCACATCTAAGATACTGTGGTATATTTTGCCTGGGACCTGCCCCAGTACAGGAAAATTATTGATTGAGAGTTTCAGACTGGATAAAAGGAGAAACTTTTTTTCCCAATGAGGCCAGACAAGCAGTGGAACAGGTTGCCCAGAAGGCTGTGCTATCTTCATCATTAGATGTCTTCAAGACCCATCTGGGTAAAACCCTGAGCAGCCTTATAGCTTCCCCTGCTTTGAGCAGGAGGTTGGATTAGAGACCTCCTGAGGAATTTTCAATCTGAATTCTCTTGAAAAGGAAAAGTTGGTGACTTCTTTCAGAAAGGCAATATTCATCTCAGTATTCTAGCTTTCAGTTTGTTTGCTGTTCCCCCCGTACTAATTTTAATATATTAGTATCTTATTTAACACATATCTTGTTTTTTTCAAACATGACCATAAGTGAATCTCTGTGCTCTAGAAGACTCTTGCCTATTTTTTATTGTTAATTTAGATGTTACTCTTCGTTTGTCTTTAATTTCTGTTGAGTTTTGCAGTTCTAGGCAGCAAGCTGAGCTATGGTCTGAATTGTCCATGATGGCAAAGCTTAGGTCCCTACTTGCCAGTGTTTTCTGTTATTTGCCCTTACTCCAGTGCAGGTTCTACCCACCTAAATATGAACATCTGCTTCAGAAAGTTAATAGTAGTTAGCAACCAAACCAGCAAACAGGAGAAGGGACCTCAACATTTCCTTCCCATGACTGACTAATTCCAGCAGCAGTGTATCATGTTCAAAAGTTGGTTATCTGCCAATTTTCACTCTATTCTGATTTCAGTCAGAAGGAATCTGTACAGCTGTTAAATTTTAATTTGCTATAATTTCTTGCTTTTGATGATCTTAGATAAGATCTTTACTTCTTAGCTTGGGCATAGATTTATGAACTCTGTTCTGGCTGACTTTGTAGTATTTTTTTCTATTAACAAATTGGTTAATAAATATTTGATGCAAAAGTATTGATAAACCAAAGCAAAACACTTACAGTAAATTGAAATGGTCTTTGAAATGCTAAAATTCTTTAAAATGTGCAAGATCACAATATAAATATTCTTTCACTTATCCTCCTATTTGGGATATAAAAATGATGTCATTTTAAAGGAAGCCTGAACACATATCTATTAAGAGAGAATCTTAATTTTTGCCAAATATACACAGTGTCATTAATGAAACTTTTTTTTTTCTCCCAGTTCACTTTAGCTTTGCCCTGAAAGAACAAGGTTACAGTCTGTATATCACTGGTATATTTGTTGAGCAGTCCCAGTTGGATGCTCCCTAGGCTTTTCATTTTGGCTGATTTGGACAGTGCACAGACAAGATTGAAATTACCTTTACTTATTTAGTGAATCACCCAGTGCCTCTATTTAACATGCAAAATTATCATTAAAGAATATTAATTTTGTGATATTCCTATGCAGAATTTCAGAACATGGTGTATCTCCTGCCATTTCCCAAGATGAAACAAAAATTTGACACCTCTGTTTCAATTATTTTACTGATCTATCATATTAGTAAAGCTCACAGCAGTTGAGTCTAGTGGAAAACAGGCATTAACAGTTATAGAGAAGAGCTTTACTTGTTTTCCCAAAGGATTACCTTTCAAAGGCAATTCTAGACAAAAAGGTGAGATTTACTAGACTAAACAATAGTAGGCATCATTTTACACATCCTGTGGCATCCTAGGCATCTCTGTCTCTAGCTGTTGCTCCAGAGTGACACAAGTCTCTCAGGGTCCTGGTAAACCCTGTGTAGTTGTCTCAGATACTGCAGAGTGTCTAAAATGCCACTAAGTGCCTGTGAAACCAGCCTAAGTGCCCTTGTACTACTGATATTATACTGCCGCAGAATTAAGTTTTAATTGAAATTTAAGTTAAAAAATATCATTCCTCATGTTTTATTTTTTATCATAACTTTATTGTGACATTTTGTTGTTTTGTTCTTTTCGGGCTACAGTGATTCAGGAAGAAATAAGTCAGATTCATGTGTACATTTTGTACACTGGTGAGAGACTGATGTGTGAAGCCCATAAATACAGGATGTGACACGGGCAGCACTTACAGCGATGGGGTATTTGAATGCCTACGTCTCCTGTAGCGACCTCTGTTGCATTTTTTTTCTGTTCAATCAATTTGAGACACTAGAAAGTACTCTAAAAGTCCTACTACAACATTTTTCAAAAAGCTTTTCACATGTTTTTAATTATATCTTTTCCAATTTGCTTCCTCAGAGAGAACTGCTTACCTTCCCACCGCCCGGCCCCCAGGCAGTTTAACGTGGACATTAGATCTCATTTGTTTATGGTGTATTTGCACTCACTTTCCTTACAGAATGATATTGTTACTAAACAGTAAAGCCTTTATATCAATAATAAGCCTCAAAACTATTCTTCATCCATCCAAACAAGAAAAAATTTACCTTTCATCACTTACACATAATGGACTGGTGCTGGAGGAAGAGGTGATATCCAGTTGCTCAGAATTCCTTTAAACTCCTATCATTTTTGAACAGTTTCCTGTGGTTCTTGAGGAAGAAGATTGAAATGAGGAGGCTAAATATAATGTAGAATTTATACCCCACACTTTCTGCCCGCCACCAGAAGTTAAACAGGATAGGCTAATGTGAAACTATTCAGGGAACTTGACAAAATGCCAACAGCAACAGCAATTATGTGACTTGGAGTAATCAGGAAGAAGTTTACTGAATGAAGAGTCTATGACCTTATATCAATGTCAGTATCCTTGCCCACAGATAGAATTTGGGAAGTACTACTAAGACTGATGCACTATCTCTTCTTTAACTGGATCTACTTTCTACCCTCTTTCCTCTTCCAAGTCCTTTCTCTGTCAGCTATGTCAGTTAATGTGTACATTTGCCCCGGTGCTTCAAATTAGAATTTGAAGTTCTATGCAAACTTACAAGAAAAGAGAAAGTTCACACAGGCTTTTTAAGAAGCCCCTGAAGTGTGGATAAGCTCTACTGTCACATCTAAAAGCAATGGAAGGGAAACACAACTATCTGAAAAGTGATTTTTTTTTTGAGGAAAGTGTTGTCAGTTTACAACAAATTCATATTTTTACTAATAATATTATCAGAATGCTGTATTTTCACTGTGTTTTTTTCATAGAGAAATTGAAAAAATACTCCTTTCCCAACAGTCAGTGTGAAGCCATTTTAAGTAAAAACAAGACCAGGACAACAAAACTTTTCCTGAAAACATGTTTCTGAAAGATGTCTGAGATGAAAAGAAATAGGTACAAAGACAGATAAGTTGCAACATGCTTATTGCCAGGTTACCTGCACGCAGCTCATGAGAAAGGATGTGTAGTGTGGTGGTTTCAGCTCTAGCAAATTGCTTGCACTTTTTTTTTTTTTTTTCTTTCTGTTTTTCTTTTTTGAGTTAATTCACTTGAGAGAAAGGTTGTTTATGGTTCTTGTCTTCTCCACAAGAGTCAGGCAAAACAACAGTCATGCCTGCAGCAGAGTGCAGGCAGTCTGAACTGATACAGATAAGAAATAGCAAGCAACAGGATATGAATTTGCTGGTCAGCACATGTACGGTTGGGGCATACGATTCAGACTTCCTGAACATCACTCTGCTGAGCACATACTGCAATAGAAATGTTCCCAAGGATGTGGTACAGTACTTATAAAAGGATGAATAACAGGAATACATTCATTTTAATTTCTCTTCTACTCTGTATGCTTCTGTACTTTACAAGCTGTCCTTCTCTATGAAAATGCAATTTTCAATTCATCTAAATGTGCTTTATAAGCAAGCAGTAGCCACACTTAGGCATGCAAATCTGTTTAGATCTGAATAATATATTAAACCATTACAGGAAATAATAATTCATGAGTAAAATTTGGGACCCATTTGGAAAAAAAAGAAAAACACTCTACAATAAGATTTCAATTTTATTTGTTTTGCTTTTACCATTAGAATACCCTGGGGTTTTCAGGTTGTAGGGCAGTGTCTTCAAATGAATGTGTTAAGAGTGCAGAATGACCTTCTTAATTTGTGGGTTTTTTTGTCTATATAGAAGTTCTTATCATCAGCACCTAATACCAGTTACATTTTCAATTGTCCCTTCTTCTCTTCACTGTGGATAATCGGAAGCATCTGCTCCATTCTCAATGTGTGCACTCTTATGCTTTATTAACTGCAAACTGTGACCACACCACATCCACAGCTGTCTTCTTCTTCCACATCATTCCCTAGCTCTGATCATGTGCTGACTGGAATAAGAAGTTGGTTATTTAAGAATTCATTCCTTCACTTCTGTCAATTGAAAGAAACAGCAGAACTGCTGTAATTTTAAAATCAATTCTTTCTCTGAAAGCCACCTGTGCACTAAAAATGACCTGCTTTCCAAAAATGGTTTGGGGCTGGTGCTCAGGGATAGGTTCCTAAGCCATTCCTACAACGTTGCAAATGCAGCTCAGCTCACAGAGCCAGGGACCTGATTTGGGAGACCCTGGTGTTGGAGGTCTGCTTATGGACCAGTGGATCTGAGTATGCCATTCCCTTCAGTTTCTGAAGATTCCCTTGACCCTGTACTGCCCTATACATCATCAAAGAAAAGATTTTCTGACACATTTAAAGGATACGGTATATCACAAAGGCCAAGAACTCCTCATAGTGGGAACTGACCTATGAGTATGTTCAGTGAGCTTGTGATAGGAAAGCAAAAAGTCAAGTTCAGTCACATACCTACGGGTGGAAATGGGACTAAAGCAGAAACTGGTGTTCTCTGTACAGAGGAGACAGTATATTGCTATAGGAGACAGTTTCTATTTGGAGGAGTTCAAATGCAAAACAAGCAAATAATAATAAGCATAATAATGTTGATGCATGGAAGTATTGCACAAATAGTGAAGAGTTAAAGGAGCTTGGAAACTACATAACCTGCTCTTTTCCTGCTTTTGAGTTTTGCACAAGTTGCTGTTGCCACATACTTAAATGTCACCCAAGAAATAGATATAATGAATTTAACTTGATAAAGGATTTTTGACATTAATAATGGGATTGAGACAATTTACATCTACAAGCAAATTAGGTGTCCAGCCTCCTGTTATAATCAGTGAGATGACAAACCCACTACAAAACCTACAGAAACTACAAAACCAGAGTCAAACAAGCTACTCAGCACAGTATGCAGCAGAAACCTAGTAGCTAGTCCGATTCACTCCCTAGGCTCCACTGACCCCAAAGAGAGTTCAGGCACCTATCTCACTGATAGCGGCATCTGTAAGTTAATAACTAAAAATGGTTATCTTCCTTTTCAAATTGATTGGCTCCCTCTATTTCCTGTTGTATCACTTCCATGAAAGGGAGCTGTTTCTGTAGCCCCTAATGGTGCTTTAGGTGTCTGCCTGTCATACTGGTGTGCAAAATGAGGGACATGGTGGAAATCACAAATGCTTCTTCCCACTCTAGGGCACTTATTTACGAAGCAAAGAAGATGAAAATGCCTCCCCTTTCTATTTCCCACTCTCCTCTTACATCATATAACCCTTTCTACCACCCTCTCTTCATTTATAAATCATTATCGGCTGAAGCCTACTAACACATATGAAACTGTTCCTGCTTGTCTACTTCCAGACATGTGTTTCAAGTAGCAACCTAAAGGCTGACTGTAGACAAAATTAGTGTTGTAGCCAAAGCTCTATATGAAACCACACCAGACCTACTTTGTGCAAGCTCCCAAGTCCTTCCTCCTGTCCCTCTCCAGTCCTAGCAAGTCCTTGCTACTTCTTCCACCACACTTCACTCTCTTTCCCTTTGCCTTTTTCCTTCATCTTCCCTTATGCATTTTCCTTCATGGGTGCCCCAACGCATCATCTAATCCCCTAAACTTTCCCTTGTAGCCAGCATTTGCATATGTAATTTATCTTTTTTTTTTTTTTCTGAAAAAAAAAGCATGACCCCTTTGTGAGCCTCTTGCTGTGGAGAATATTTCTACAGAATAATATTTGTTGACAGATTGCCTCAAGGACTTCTGGAGATTTTTGCCAACAGCCAGACTCAAATGACACTGCCTGAGGCTGGGCAAGGTTGGCTCGATGACTGCTGTGCATTCCCATGAGATGCCCGATTCATGTAAATCAGGCAGGATTTAATGTCTTCTGGTTAGGAAGGATATATCTACACAGACAGATTCATACAGGCGCAGTACATTGCTAGTCTGGAAAACCTGTACTTATTGGATGTTCTCTGCTTCTTAGGGAGGCCATCATCTCAGCTTGGTTCTCTGGTGTTCATGACGAAGCTGACAAGGTCTGGGCAGCACAGAGCCAGCAGAGCGCATGTGCGCTCCTCTGTGAAGGTAGAGATTCCCACCTCTGTGAGTGCACCGTGCAAGCTCTAAGTTTTGCTAGGAGGAATGTTCAAATTGTTCTTGACAGCCAAATTATATTTTTAATACACTTCTAGTTGTATTTCTCCAAAGTAGGGATTTCTGTGCATTGGTCTGGTAAATGTCAAGCAGTTGTGGCTGCTCTGGGAGCAAGCAAGAGTTGTAATTATGTACAAAGAGTTACTGGAGTCTCTCATCCTAAGAAATCATCTTTGCTTGAAGGGGCATATTGAGGCACCTGATTGCTTCAGGATTTTCTGCCCAACCTATCTTGGACACAAGGGAGCTTGTAAAGCTTGCCAGAGTTTAATTCAATGTGAACAAATACACGGAATGGAAAACAGTTTTGCAAGCCAACCTTTATTCAATAGCAGAACATCCTTTTTTAAGAGCAGCAAAAAAATATTAGAAACAATGAAAAGTTGCTACCCCCAAAAAGGTCAAGAAAGTAGAAAGGAAGTCATACGTCCAACTGAAAAGTGCATGCAAAATACGCACACCACATGACATTATACCTACATGACCCAAACTCACCACAATATAGAAAATCAATTCATCTCATTGTCACTATCACTAAAGGAAACAGTTTCTGTGAAAAGAAGTTTCACCAGTCTGCACAATCAATTAATAGAGAGTTGTATACATCTTTGTGTTGTTTTCCCTGTAATCCTCTTTCCGTGTTGCCCAGCTGTCCTGCTGTCTTATCCAGCTCTTGCTTTCCTTGCAGGACATTCAGTTCCATTCTAATCTTTCTCTGCTGTTAGATGCTCTTTTGTCAAAGGCACGAGGAGATCTCGCCGCCACTCTTCTGAGAAACAGACTAGCACTCAATTAGGGTTCTTTAAGCTTCGGTGGACCAGACTCTGTAGAAGCCTCCTCATTCAAATATAGAAGGAGAAGTGGTTCAGACAAGATATTAGGGCTACTGGGACTGGATATCAGACCTGTTCAAAGGTGATAGGGAAAAAACAGAGAGTCAGAGGATCCAGAATTGCAGTCTTCACCCATCCCCAAGCTTGCCAATCACTCCTGATTTCTTTTTTCATGAGTCTTACCTTTGCTAATGGTTGGCAGGATCAGACTACAACTTATCATCTTACCATGAAGAAAATGTCAGTCTAGCCCACATAAAGTGCTTAATAACTAAATAGCTTTCTTGCGTAACAAGTCACATTTGTAAATTAATCATGTTGCAACAGTCTCACTGTATACTAACTCAACAGACCATTTTAAATCTTTTTTCTATGTTCTGAATGTGGAAACATTAAATCTAGGTCAATATTTTCAGTAAATTCAATAAATTATGCACTAAGTCAATTATTTTCTCAGAATTTTTTGTACCACAAATATTTCTACCTTGTGCCACTGAACCGCTTAAGCATTCAAAGGAAGAAAAGATTCTTGTCTGCAAAGGAATTGCATAGACACACATGTTAATTCTGAATTTAACATTGCTAGGTATAGCACAGCAGGAAGAAAGCAAATTTCACTGCACCAAAAGTTTGCTTATCTTCAGACTGAGATGCGCTTTTGTCCGCACCAGCTTATTTATGAAGTCAGGAAGGTAAAAATTCATTGCTCTAATGAAATTCATATATTCCTATAAATAAAAAGAAGTCATTAAGTATTTTTTTTAATATTTGCTGGCATCTTTAATGGAACTTCAGGTTGCTTGTGTGTCCTGTACATCAAAATATGTCCATTAAGATTTATGATTTTTTTATTTATGATTTTTAAAATTCATTTTGATGTTAATTTTTGTATCTCAAAATCAGAATTATCAAAATTACACAGAAATAAAGATGAACAAAAAATAAAAGTGGAAATTAAAAGTAGAAATGGATTCACTGTTAGTTTTATAGGCTTTCTATGGAAGCACACTGTAAGATAATGTTGAATGAAAATTATGAACATTTGACATGCGGGATGAATAATGAGCTGTAAAAATAGTGACTGTGTATGAAAACAAAGGCAAGAATACAAGCAGGATGCAAAGAGATGGTTTAGAACACACACAGGGAGGCCCTCAAACATGATTTAGACACAGTGTAATATGAAATTCACAGAACTTGACTGCGTTAGGGAAAAAGTTAAAAAGAAATCTTCCGGTAAAAATTGTCAAAATTGGCATGAGCAACACGCTTTTCTTTACAAAGCTGCCCCTAACAGCTGTATTGGTAATGAATGACTTGAACTGAGATGCTGTGGTAGCAGTTTCTGTCATATTACCCGGGTGATGCTCATGGGCCTTGGCAGGTGTTGTTGAAACAGGCAAATGTGTCCTCCTCTGACTGTCGGTTTTCCCTTCCCGATTCCCTTATGTGCTCCATTGGCTTCTCGTCACTGTCACAGGCATCCTCAGAAATGGGTTCTCTTAGTGGAAAGCTCACGGCACTGGGCATGAGCCAGAACCTCTGCTCCGCTCACTCCCAGAAATTAAACCTTTCCCTCTCTCCACAGACTCGACTTGATAATGGTGGCAATGGGAGGAGCGAACTGTAAGTGCTGCCGCGGTGCATTCGGATTTGAAATGTTCAGCAGGCCGTATGTTAAAGCTGTAATTATTAATGGGTATTGGGGAGGAAAAAAAAAGTCATTGGAGTCATGCATTTTTTTCACAGTTTATGTTCTAATGACTAAGGAACTACCAGAAAGAATAGAGACTATTCTTGGATGTATTTAACCATAACTTTTTATCTTTGAGTTAAGCAAACTATTCTGAAGAGCCCTGCTTTCAACCTGTTTTCCATTTAGATTCACTAACATATAAAGAGGTCAAGTAACAGCTCTGCTGGAATAAAATTAGACATGGCTGAAATTAGAATCTATGCCATTCTTAATTCTGAGTCTTTTCTTCAAACTATTCACTACCGGGGCTTATCTAATTACATAATATTTTACACTCTAAGTGTAAGCATTGTGTTTTGTTGGCATATCTTACATCTCTATTAGAAGAGGCTAATTAGATCGTATTTTCTATGTACCAGATGAATATGTACTTTCTGAACTCAGATACATGGTGTTGAGTGTTACGATGATTAATAGTGGTTCAACGTACAGCTATACATTTGGGGTTTGAGCTTCAGCGGTAACAGCACTAATGATGTACAGTGTTTTCCATTAACCCGACGAGTTTCTGGGACAGTAAACCATTAACTCAAAGGTGTTTCCTTTTTGCAGGGAACCTAAGGCAATGAGCACATCCACTGAACCAAATGTGGCCTCATTCGCAGTTGTCACCCAAGTGCTTTCATACTGCAAATAATAATCTTCAAAGCCAATCGGCAGGCACATCATGTGCCAATACTATCTAAAGAGTGGACACATTGTGAAGTGCATGGCAAATACTTAACAGGATTTCAAGTTAAGCAAAGCAGACTGCTAAAAGTATTTTGGTACCTTTAAATGGCATTAAAAAAATAGATTTATCTAAGATCCGTAGAAAGTTTAGCATTTGGAATTTAATGCAGAACAACAGGAACAAATCCAAAGATAGCTCTATGAGTACTTTTAGCCAGAGAAAGTTTCTAATACTGTATATCTTGCAGCTTACATGGCAGGGCCATTTCCTATCCCAGGGCACTCCCATCAATAAGGAGAGAGTTTGGGAAAGGCTTCAATATGACTTGAACTTAAATCTGTGAAACACTTTTTGAATGCTGTGGTAAGAACATTTAAAGTGATAAGAACAGCTGTTTGCTTTAATTCTCCTCAGTTCTAGCAAAATGAGCAAATACAAGTATGAGTTGTATTGGCAAACAGTAAGGTATTATCTCTCGTGTTGTATAAGGAAGAATTAAAAAAAAAAAGTCCCCCAAGAAGGAAATACACTGTATTTGGAGGTTTTGACCCCAGATAGGGCAAAAAATTAAGCATATAATATTTTGTTTTGTTTTGTTTTGTTTTGTTTTGTTTTGCTGCAGCTCTGTTCTTGTACCTGGCCTGCGCCTTGCCTGCAGGGGCTGTGTTCAGCTGAAGGGGTGTGAAGGCAGCCACAGACATTGGGCTCTGCTCCTCAGCGCGGAGGAAGCCTCACTATGAAGAGGGAGGGCTAAAAGTGGCATTTCCCAGAGGACCAGAGAAAAGTAAGGACCAAATTGTAACTCTTTCAGACCATATGTTGCACCTTCCTCCAGGAAGTGGAAAGGGTGATGCCAGCCCTGTCACCATGGCCTGGTGGTTCACTACTGTTTCTAGGAAAGTTGTTGACTGTCTTCATAGTTAACTGCATTAATTAATTATTATTTGGCATTTCGAAACCCAGACCAGGTCATCAACTTATCCATTTTGACCTGTTTCACGCTACTGAACTGAATAAAACGTTCCTGGTCTAACTGGGTCTGTGTGGTATTTTCCTATGTGATTTCAAAACTGAGCAATGTACAATTCAGAATTTGACAAGGGTGTTATTTCCTCCTCAAAACAGTGTTTAATATTTCTGCTTGAGCCTTCCTTTACCGATGAAAAATAGTGAAAAAGTAACTAAAAGGAGAAAAAGACATTCTGGAGAGGGAGAAAAAGAAGGAGCAGTGGAGGAAAGAGAAATGTCAATACAGTCAGCACTGCTGAGATGGAGTTATTCCAAGTCTCTATCAGGGCAATTGGTCATTCAACTTGATCTTGAATTTGTCAGCTGCACAGAACCTAACCATCGTTCACTGAGAATACACTGCTCCTCTCAGATTGACCAAATTTTCTAGAGAAGTCAGTGTTTTACTTGAAACTTTTTACAGCAGCTCTTCCATGTTAAAGAATAGCAGCCTTGCCAAAAAAGTTTCTTGTTATCCTCAGCCTCTGACTCCTCATAGTGTCATCTGTCATCTTTCTAAGCAATTTTTAGTTAGAATGTGACTTTTTGATTAGGATTTTTCTCCTTTTGTCCAGTTGCTTATACATCTTTTCCTCTTTGTATCGAAGCAAAAGGCTTCTTTCTCTTATTGTTTCAGCACGGCTGCCTTTGTGTCTTGCTTTATATTCCAGCAGAGTGTTTGTATTTAATAGGAGACATTTCCAAAAGGGCTGAGGGTCAGACTTTCAAGTTTGCAGCACTCTACAACTGCGTGCAGATGAAGTGTAGCACACCCATTCAGACAGCTGTAAATGTTCCCCATTTCACAGCATTCCGCACGATGCACAAGCCTGTGGCACAGTGCACGGCCCTCATAGAGATTCCTGCAGCACCTTGAGGCTCAAAAACAGGGTCTCGGTGTTGTTGCACCTGGGCTACCTGATCTTGCCCCTCACACATCATGCTGCTCCGTGCTGCACTGGCAATGCAGTGTTGACCCATCCAGGCTGGACCCTTAAATCACACCTTGACTTCAAGCTGAAGCTGCTGCAGGTTTTGAAGAGTCTGCCTTTTGCAACGGTGACCACATCCCAATTTCTCCTGCTGGTCTCGAAGGTTGTAGGGAAGCAGTGGTCCAAGAACATACCCAGTCTGATGCTCAGACCTTTTAGGCACAATCCTTATGTCCTGTTATAGGACAGGAGTGTTTGTTAAAGTCACCATACTTCTCCAGCAGACTAACCATAAATACCTCTTTTATAGTTAACTGTTTTGATTGTTATTTTGCTTACCACTGAAAAAGAAAACTTCTATTGTAAGATCAGGATTAAAGTCATCACCTTCAAAGCAAAAAGAGTTTTTGAGTCTCAGATTCAATATCTAATTAGAGTCCAGTTTATTGTTTCCTGGAAAATACCCCAGGTAGTTGTATGTTTTGTAACAGGCATTCTGTCCATGACAGATTTGTTCTCACATTTTCTGAAATTTACTGTGTTTCTGCTGTAATGCATACAAAATTATCAAATTATTTTGCATAATATGTCCACAAATAAAAGCAAAAACTTAGAGTTTTAGAAATCATCTGACACACTAACTGTATGCTGTTTTCTGACTTCAGATGACTCATTGTCATATTCATTTGTTAGCTTGTTCATCTATTAAACAACCTCCTCTATAACAAGTGACCCATTTCATTTTCAGTTCTAATTTTGCCATTTTGGAACCTCCTAATGCCAAAGATTAATATCTTAAATTCATATTTAGGCATCTAAACAAAAATGACCCATTGTAACCACTAAATAAACAAAGTAATTATAATTGTGCAGCTTTAAACATCTTTTCTCTTAACTTTCTTATAAATAAAAACTTTTCTCAAAGTTTTCAATACAATTTAGTCTGGGCTAATACAGAATATAAAAAGAAGTTATCCTCAAATTCAAATAATTCTGAAGTTACGAATAACAAGATAATTACCATAGACGTCTGGAGAAATATGAAAGTTTGAAGCATTTTGTTCAAATCAGAACAGCTTCAGATTAAGCATAGACACAGAATATAAACAGAAAGCACATTCTTACATTCAATTTTTTTGCTGATTAGCAAACATTGATGAAATGTGATAAACAATATCATTACAAAACATTCACTTTAATAGTGTTCAGGATTGTTTGTGTCTGGCAAGCTCTATAACTGCTTTAATATTTTATACTAATAATATCGTATTGATTTTCTTTAGATACTTTTTTCTTTTTATTGAACTTACGAATCTACTACATGTTCTTTGTGACTTGTGCCCAAGACTTTTTAAGATCTCTATGCCTTTCGTCTCATTCTACACACTTTTTTCAGCTCTTCCTCTTCTATTTTAATGAGACTAGAGTAAATAAATGATTTTAAGGACAGAAAAGCTATGTAAAATATCTGAATGACAAAGTAATAAATACTCCTTGTGACTGTAGTCAGCACAAGTATTTATTGCTAAGCAACACAGACTGATGTCAGAGTTTTGCCAAATGCAGATGGTGAGTAGGTTTGTTGAAAAAAAAGTGAAATCACTCTAATATAATTCTTTCCAGTGGATTCTAGTGTAATAGAAATAAAATACACTCATCAGAGCAAAGGGCTCCACCAAAAGGGATGAGGTAACTTAACAGTAGTTTCTTAGTCTGTATTTTAGGCAGTTATACTAGAGAGTATTCCTTACTACTACTTTTGAAAACTCAACAACCCAACCTGAGGAAGGAAAAACATCTGCAAATGTTCCTCAGAGTGACAATCTTCTCAAAATCTGCTGTTCAAAATGTTATTGAGAATAAAAGGAGGACACAATAAATCTTATTTGGTTCATGGGAGGAAGGAGGGTGTTTTGAATATCCAAGTACAACAATTTTTTTCATTTTAGCTTGTTACAGAGTAAAGGATTTTACTCTGGTTTATCAAATATCTTTGTGTTCTTTCTCAGAACAACTCACCAGATGTGACTGCTCAACAGAAACTGCTGATTAAGTCGGTGTAAAGTTGAGTGTGTGTTCCACAGGGAATGCCCACCAAACTCCTTTATCCCTGTTTGAGGCCAGATCTGCCACAGTGAAGAAAATTCTCATTTATCTACTCTGAGCACAGTGATGAAGCCGCACTGATCTTTATGCATATTCTTTAGGTAGAGCTTGCTGTCAAAATACAGTGCAAATGTTTTCTTATTTCCACAGGGAGTGGACTAAAACAGACCTTAGTCTCAAGCCTTGAGAAGTCCTGCCTGTCTGCAGCAGGGACCATGTTTGTTCCTAAGAATGTGAAAACTACCTGGCTGTTGGTTAACACGTAAGGACTATGCTGGTTCAGTCAATCAAATTGTTGATACCATTTGTTATAATTTGTCTCTGATGCAGCCTCCTTCCTCTGAAGCTGCTTCACCTGCAAACCCAGCTGCCTTGCTCATTGCCCCAGGACAATATGAGGACAATACTCAACTGGTCAAGCTAATTCTGCTGCCCGACTTCCAAATATCCCTCCTTCTTGGGGTGCAGAAGCTCAATGTCCAGCCCAGATTTCCTGGTCCTTTGTCCTAAAGTAGACGATATGGAGAGATATGCACATTCCTAATTTCTCTGCCTTTCCCATGAGTGAGTCACTCTTGTGGTCCCGTACCAGCAGTAGCAGTGCAGAGGCTGGAGCAGGAGAAGTGCATTCAACAGTGTTGTCTTGACAATAAAATAAAACAAACAAAACACCAACAAGCAAACAGGCAAGCCTATATCTTAATACTGCATCCTAATATATGTTGGCCTGATTTGTCTCAGAATAATAATGCTGAACTTGGACAATTCATTAAATAGGTTCCTTGTGTCAGAATGAAAAATATAACATGTATGAAAGCCATTACCTAACTTGAGTGAAAGAAAACTCACCCAGAGCTCCTGTGGGGCTTGGATAGGAAAAAAATACCACTTCAACATTCTTTTAGTTGTACCATAGCATATCATGCAGCCACATCATAAAGAGTGGCTATTAAATTAGAATTAGATACTTTCACTTAATTAGATACTTTCACTATCAATTTTGAATAGTAGAAAGACTGTGTCTTGTCACTTGCTTTACTGCTTTGGCATGGGGTTTGGGGTTTTCTTTGCTTTTGTGTCTATTAGCTAAGATTCAGTTTTGCTATTTGAAAATGTTCATGAGCTGGTGACAAAAATGATTTTCCAGAGCCTGATGTTAACATTTTGCTCACTTTGGCAGTCTTCTATTATGTGTTTGCCTACTTGGCATTTTTCTGGTGTATGATCAGTCAAGAAAAATCCTAAAAAGCAAAAAGTGAACTAGAGAAAGTGCTAATGACAACTGTATACTAAATAATGCAACCTGAGAATGGATTTTTTGAGCTTTGGGGATTCAAAGAGGTTTTCATAGGTGCTCAACCATTTGAATATTTATGGACTAGTGAGAAATAGGGTATGTATAATAAAAATTCAGTTTGAATTTCAGCCCTTTAATTGCAGAGTGCTTCATGAATCTAATCAGACTGGAGAAGGAGAGTTTCCTAATCTTTCCAGTGGTTCTACTCATAGAGCTTTTATAGCTGATCAGCAGACACATGCGCAAAGTCACAATCCTCTATTTTCTGCATCTCTAATGCACTGCTGAGATATCTGGCACTCATACTGTTTAGTCCTAAAAGCTATTAATGCACTTGGTAAAGATGAAAATTGGAGTATGAAATCTTGTCAAACCTGCTGAAAGTTACAGTAAGTCTTTAGTAAGTCTTTTTTTTTACAAGTGTTTTTCAGAAACTCAGTTTTGTCTATGATAAATGCACTTTTCAAAATGTAGTACTATAGATTTAGTGCTTAGAAAAATCCCCTGTTGACAGCGGCCAAATACAGAGCTCTCTATTTATTGGTGCAACAGCCAGAAATGATATACACTTTTTAACCCCGTGAAAGTGGTTTATCCTTGGGCTGGTCAGACCACCAGTACAGTTGAGAGGACATCTTTTTCACATCCATTCAGCTGCCAGTTTTTCTGCTGAGCCTGGTAACAAGGCTTGAATTAGTATCAAAAATGTCGTGGTGAATATTAAATGTTTATTACACTGTGGGCTTGAATCTTGAGTTCCCAGTTACCATTTGAGTAGCCAGACTAAGAATTGTCCTTTGGCCCCAACATGTGCTCGTTATTGATATGAAAGGGAAGGGCTCCAACAAGCAAGGTCTGGAGATAGTTTTTCCACAGCTATCAGCAGTCCTGTGCATTGGTCTCCTGCTTGGCCATGGAGAAACACACATTCAAGGCCTTGAGTCAGGTTGAGCTCCTTCAATCTGAGCCTCCACTTCCTAAATCCCAGGTAATTACTGTAGTCACAGGACTCCTTGCAATACTTCGATATGCTACCTTGCATGCCCACCCTGCCTGCTGTTTTCAGCTCCAGATGATTGGGAGGATTGCATGCAAAAGGGGTACCTGACTTGGTACCCCTGCAAACTCTCAGCAAACAAGGATTTATAGTGGCTATTGCCACACAAGGTACCTTATAACTTCCCTCTGAACACAGCCTTAAGGTAATTTTATTACAAGAACATGAGGGAGCAAAACCAATTCTTGGAGTTTATCTTATTCTGCCTTTCTTTCCAGGCCCATTTTCCAAAGGTGTGAAGTCTGCACCTCATACTTCTCTCACTTGTAGGGGGACATGCCATTCATCCTTACACTCAAGGGAGCATTTTTTAACATCTGAAACACAATCTTCCCCTTGAATGTGTTCATAGTAAACTTCAAAATCAGTATATCAAAAGACCTTAACAGCTTTATGGAATATAGAAATTTCCTGTCATTGTGCTCTGAATTCTGAAATAATGTCTCTCATTTTAAATTTATGATGAGATATAGGCTCTTGAGGAAAAGAAAAACAGATTAAATATTATTATTTTATTATTATTTTAAATAGTTTTTAGCAATCAAAGGGCAAGTTGAGATGAATAATGACTCTGAATTTAATAGCTCTAAGATGGTTATCCTAACCTAACATGAAATCAAGATCTTTTAAAGTACCTCCGTCTATAATGTTATTTGCAGTTTGAACTACACTATGGATTAGGCAACTCTTGTTTAATCAGATCCTCTTTATGTTGGTGTGATAATGTTACCTTGCAGCTATTGATCTCCGAGCAGATAGTACAGCTCTCTCTCAAGCAAAAGCACACATTTCACAGGCACTTTGAAAATCAAATTTTCCCCACTAAAACAAGGTCTCAAAGTTGTGGGGATATGTTTTCCTAACATATTAATTGAGAAGAATATTGGTATACCCTTAGAGTATTTATGGTAACCAAAATATTTTTAAAATCATTAAAGCACTGTGAGCTACTAAAATGCTATTGCTGACTTTCTGTATGCATACAGTCAGTATTGTAGAATTCTGCCAGTCAGTACTGTAGAAATACTGTGAAATGACAAATTCTGGTGTGAAGATGAGAAAGTTTGAAAGCCTGTTTTATTGTGATTCTTCTTGTCCATGATGTGTCTCGCCTCATCTCACGTTAATAAGGAGGCTACATTGCACTATAGTGTTATGAAAAGTTTTTCCTGGGAGAAAAGGGGAAGATTATCTGAGAATGCAACTGTTAACCACTACCTGATGTGGCTCCAGAAGCCTTTTTGTAGATCTGATTCAAAATTCAAACTTTTAACTATATAAAGATATGTCAAATGAAAGTACTTTTATTACGCTCTTTGGATATGCTGCATATTGAATTGTCTGATAACTCACTAACAAATTCATAGTCTTTTTAAAGTAATGAAGGAAAATAATGGACCTTAAGGGGAGCATTTTTAAGAATAAGCTTGTTCTCTGTGTCATCTTTGAGAAGGAAACAATGAAGGAAACTCAGTAATTTAGCTAAAGCCTCAGCTGCCTAATTGATGCTTGTTATTAGGCTTATGAGCTCCAGTATTTACTGTTGTGAAAGGCTGAGAGAAATCAAGTCAGGATTTCTCACCAAAATCAATGATATCTAATAATCACTCACAACAAATATTTTCCACTATTTCTTTTTGAACTTCTTTGAGGGAGATGATCTCTGACACTTGGCTTAGCTTATGGGGAGAGAAATACCAGGAACAGAGACAGGGTATTGATCTTTATAGTGATAAAAAATAGGATCATTTCGTATGCTGAAATTCCAGAATTTTGATTGACTTAAAAATATGAGACTTTTTAAATTTTTGATTCAAAAGGTCAACAGAGTTTAGCCGCTCTTCAAAAAGAGAAGAACAAAAAAGTCAATGGATCTTTTATGCTTCCATTGGAATTAGTCTTTAAAAATGTGTGTTATGCTTAATAATTGGATGGCTACAGTATTTTTTAAAGTTGTTTATACACAGCATACTTGCCTGGCACAGATGACTGCCTATGCCTAGGATAGGTCCTACTACCAAGTGGGGATTCAAGACAGCTTGCTGCATGGCTCTGCTTGTTCATGCAGTAAATACTTCAGTACTTCATGAAGAACAAAGACACACAGTTATTCCACTTTCTTTAAGATTCCTACTGCTGTTTTGTTTACTTTGTAGAAGTTCACAAGAACATGAATAAATAAGCTAAGAAGCTTCAGTTCAGGAAAGATCCAGAGAAAACTGAGGTGGCGGTAATTAGTTATCCCAAAACATCATAGTTCCATACTGATACGGAGATACACTGTTTGCTAAGATAAGGCTTGTGTTTATCTGTTGGTATTGTTTGATAAAAAATAGAGGGAAAAAAAAGTATCTTAATATTCTAGCAGATAAACCCAATCTGAACTTCCCTATAAAACCACCACACAGACAGAAAAAGCAAATAGATGATGATATGAAGACCTTAATAATATCACTAAATGCCTCGTGTAGAATAAAATAAAAAAAATAAAAAATAAAAAAGCAGCAGTTCTATTAACAATAAGCACTATTCAGTGTAATAGTTCAGTAACAATTTTACTGGAACTGTCTGCTAACGCCAAAAAACACCTCTATACGAGACATGAACAAAAGACAGGGTATCGAGTACCCAGTTTACAACAAAGCTTTTACGGAAGAGTAGCTGCCTCTATACTCGCTTGGAATTGCCTCTGCTAATCAAAACTCAGTAAACTGCTGTAATCCTGTTTGCTGAAATGGGATACGGTTTACATAATGACCATAACCTTATTTCTGAATACTCCACTCCATTTATAGTGCAAAAAATAGGTATTTGTTTATTTAACAGCATCACTGCACTATCAAAATCTTGTGACTCTAGTCACAAGTATAGTCTAGTAGTGCATTCTACTTTTCTTTGGTATAACTGTATAATTGAAAACTCATAGAAGCTTTTTAGGGTCCCATCACCCAAGGTCATTAATCTCCATTGTGTCTGCTTTCAGGCAAAAGCCTATTTATCTTTATTATAGAAGATATTTCTATAAGACATGTTTGTCATGTATCTAGTGTTACAGAATACAAAGTCTTTTAAAATACATTTTATCGTGTGAGAGTCAAAAAGGTAGGAGGAAGAGGGAGAGATTTTCTACTTATAAAGGCAAGGTGTTATTAATTAGCTAGTCAAGGATTTTGCCCTGGTGAGAGACATCTCACCTCAAAGGAACTGAAGTGAAATAAAAACACTTATTTTTAATTGAGAAGAATGGTTATATGGTCTCTTGGATATGGAAGGAAAAGAAAATGTTTCAGGAAGAAAGATTAAATTTCTGGGTTCCCCAAAATATTTCAAAGAAGCTGATTATAAGAAAAAAGGTTTTACTCCAGGGGAAGAAAAGTAAGCCTACATCACGGCAATAGCTTTCTCCTCAGTGTGTGCTGTAGGCCAGGTCTGCTGGTCATGGTTATGTTCCAGCTTTGTGCTGGAATGAGACCTGGCTTTCAGACAGGTTCCCTTCGGAGCTGTCCGTCGAGATGTCCCTGGGGGACACTGGGCTAGGTCTGAGAGATGCGCCTGATCTCCCATCCCGCAGATGCAGCCAGGCAGCATAGTTTCTGAGAGCAGCAGAGAGAAGAGCACAAAAGAAAAAAAAGGATGAGAGCAACGCAGACATTAACTTTTACAAGATTTGGGCCATATAAAGGCATCAAGATGCTACCTCTTCCAAAGAATTTGTTGGGTAGCAATGCTGCAAGGGTGGGTAAGAGCCTGCTTCAGGGGGAGCAGTCAACTGCCCTCTTCATCTTGCTCGCCAGAACTGTCCTGTTTAGTGCTCAGGCTCTTCCTTACTTCCACAGTGGAGCCACACTAGGATCCAGCCTTTCAACCTTGGGATGACAAGATTAATGTCTGCCTACCTAGCTAATGAGCCTTGAGCAGGTGGTTGCCAATGTATCAAGGACCTCTAGTTCCTCATTAAAAGGCCTGTTTTTGCAGATTTCACATCATTTATACAGCTTTTGTCTGAATTGTCCTCAGTTTTTCACCGTGCTTTTGAAGTGCAGGTAGACTTCCAGCAACAGCATCACTAGTCCTGTGGACCAAGAAGTTACTGTCTCCTCTGCTAATACATCCAAAGAGACTTTCCTTAGCCTTAAAAGAGGATTAACACTTTTTTCTACAATATAAGACTGGGCAATCATGCTTAATTTTGTAATTTATTACCTCACATTCTTCAGTGTTACTTCTATCTAAGATATGGATGGTTCCTATCTAAGAACTTTGATGTATTTGTTGCTGATCTCTTCTAATGGGAAACAAGCAGTTCGCAAAAGCAAGGCAAAAGAAATTCAAGGTTTAGCAGGCTCAAAGTGGACCTAGTTTCCTCCCTCTATACCTGCTATGGAGAGTGCTATAGAGTCCATTAGAACAGCAGTTCAGCTACTTTTGTGCTGATTGCAATATGTTCAAAATTGTATCCTATTTAAATAAAAATACAACTGTTTGTAGCAGGCATAAAAATGGGAACTGTAACAGAAATTCTTTTTATTTGTAGATTTATAAATAGCTAATAGATAAGATACTGGGAGGTAAAACCTGCGAATATGTAGCTTGGTTCTTACTGTTAAGATCAATAAAACACACACTGCAAATAGTGCTCTCCGTGGAGATCTTTGTATCAGCTCTTGTGCTCCCTTTGAGGGACAAGAGGCTTGTCAGAATATTTCAGGAGTCAAAAGTAGAGGAAAGGTAGCAAAGCAGGGGAGAAGAAAGTGATAGTTAAAAGCAATTAGGAACTTCGCTACTACTCGGGAACTTGATATAAGTTTCTTGAAGCATAGCATAGCTCTCTGTAGGAACTGCTCTTTTCCACCTAGGAATGGATTTCTGAAAAGTTCAATAGCTCTGTAAGGGCAGCTTCACAAGGCCAGACGAATAAGAGATATTAAGTAGAGTCCTGATGTTCTGTCTTATCTTTACTTTGTGCTTAGGCAGTGTCTTCCCAAAATACTGCATGACCACACCAGAAAAGCAGCTCTGAAGAATATAGAAAGGATTTACCTTTGTAACTATCGAGACATACTGAAACCAGCATCTGCAGATAGCTTTCATTTTACCCTAAGTTAATTATCCATGAATTCTAAATTTAATCACTATCAAATATTTTCAATTTCTGGTTAATTCTTCTTCAAAACAATTCAAATTAAAAATGAGCCTAAGCACATACCCCTGGAGCCTGGTTAGGTGTCCTAGGGATCTGGTTTAAGAATACCCCTTCTTAGTGGTTTAAACTGACCCAGATGGCTTTGCACTGAAATATGTGCTCAAAGCACCCATTATGACACCTTGAATTTGGGGGAGTTGATGTTAGCTGAGGGCAGTAACTTCTTTCAGTGCTTTAAGCAAGACTCCCAAGAGGAATGTCTCAGTGAGTGCTCAGACATAAGTCACAGCCTCTTCACAATCAGTTGCTCTTCCAGCAAAAATTCGTAGAAAAACACAGCAACAAAAACAACAACAAAAGCAAAAGCAAAACTGCTGAAAAATCTAGATCCAGAAACAGGAGACTTGAGGTCCAGAAGCACACAGAGCAACAGACAATCCTAAGATTCAAACTCTTCTACTTAAAAGAGTTTGGTATGAAATGTGGGTCCCTCAGTTGCAGTATTTTAATCTCTACATTATATGGTTTTATCACTCTGTTGTATTTGTACCTGATGCTTTAAATCTTAGCAGCTAAAGTGACAAACTTGGTTTGTTCCACCAGATTTGTCACATATATAAAGCTTGTGTTCATTTAAATCAACAGCAGGATCGAACACTTTGTATCTCCACAGATGTGCTTCTGTGATGAAGCAAATTGATTATTAAAAGAGGAACAAATGGATTTAGGACATCAATTTACTTTCTCTAGTTCAGATCAGGTCAAAGGAGTTAATGAAGCATGAGGATTTGAAGTCCGGTTTACAATTCATTTCATTGCACTAGCAACACATTTAGATGTCAGACAGGATGCCAGATTGTGTTTTGGAACTCTGATGAAGAGACTATGTGGGAATTTCTGTCACCCTGGTGAGCAGACAGCTATAACAGTAGTCCAGATTGCTGCTCACCTCAAGGACTTTACAGAAATATGACCCATCTGGTGCTCATTTCACCTTTCTTCAGTCCTCTGATACTGTGGCCAATCTGACTATCCTGAACCCAGTTGCCGATCCCAATAAGATGGAGTTGACCGATAATGTACATCACCTCCAAAGAGAAAGGGTAATGATATGTTGTTCCTTCTGCGGGCAGCAACTGTTACAGGAATACCACCTTCTTGGCTAGGATAGTACTTTTCAACTTCCTAACTGTAGATCCCTGTAGCTGTGGCAATTATTTTTAAGAGTTTCATAAAATATACTTAGGAGATGCTTGTTGCCCATAGGTTTAAACTAGGTACACGAAC
Source organism: Crypturellus tataupa (assembly GCA_034781795.1). Classification (NCBI taxonomy): domain Eukaryota; kingdom Metazoa; phylum Chordata; class Aves; order Tinamiformes; family Tinamidae; genus Crypturellus; species Crypturellus tataupa. The sequence goes on along the minus strand of JAWLRI010000700.1, from coordinate 3,148,890 downwards.
GATTTTAAAATCTGTAGTGTCTCCACTCAAAAAAAAGAGTGGAGAATTACAGATCTAGGACTCATCTTAGAGCAGAAAAGCATTTCATTCTTTCATGACATCAATAAAAAAGAGAAAATGTTATTGCAGGTTTCCTGACACTATCGAAATTCCTGAGCAAGCAATCAATAAGATTTCAGACAGCTTCCCCACCAATCTGATCTTGCTGGGGAAGAAGGAGAAATTACTGTTCCTGGAGGACTAGCCTAGAGACATGCTAGAGGATGTGGGTATGAGGATTGATTCTGCCTTCCCCATTCCCACAGGATTCCCTGTTGCAGCATACTCTGCCCACTGCTCCTCTGTGATATCTCAGAGCCTCACACGAGTACTCTGCAGACAGATACACACTTTTTCAGGCAGGGAGAGGAGGAAAACATGTTTGTAGCCCTTCTTCATAGTCTGATGGAGCAGAGAGGCCATGCAGATATGACCTTGCTATGGCAAGCCGGAAAATGGCAAAGATAGATAGAAAAAAAAATCTGTCTGCGTAGAACAGGACACAAGATTGCTCTTGTAGATACCAATATCCACAGTAGTATTGCCTCATAATCCTGGTATTATTGGAAGTTCTGTGTCTTTGATGTCATGATACTACTATATCTATGTCACCAGCATTAAAGTTGCATCTAGAACATACCACCAATGAAATAATAGAAAAAAAAACCTTGGGACAACAAATATTTATTTTGAAAAAAAGAAAGATAATTTGTTGCTGTTGTTGTTTTAGAGGCTTATATCAGTAAGATAGGTCAGAAACAGCCTCTCAGTAGTTGTACTATTCAGTGTATTAGAGCACTATCTAGAATCTCCATTTAAGAGACATATGTGCATAACAAAAAAAGCCTTTGCCTTAAAAGAATATGTGTAGCAGAGACAGGCACAAAATGTAAGTTCTATCATCCCCATGCTGTAGTTATTTTCATCTGTGAAGCTAATGCTTTACTCCAACATTTTTCTTACTAGTAGTACATCTTTCAGTGTTGTCTACATTCTATCTGAGAAATTCACCTCTACTACTCTCTGAATTGTGCCTTTGGTGCTCCCCTCAAAATCCTCTGAAGACTCTCTCTAATTATTTTCCTGGACCAAGGGCAAAAGTATTTTACCCATCGCACATATTAGTCTTCTCAGCAGCAGCAACAGTGTTCTTACTTGGTGTCTGTAGTTTCATTTTCTCACATTTAACCTTCTCCTTCTGCAATTGCTTCAGTAACATGACATTTGAAGGGACTTATTTTTTTTCTCCCATGACCCAGCATTCAGCAGACACTTTGCAGTCTTATCTCCTTTATGCTTTTTGCCTTTGAGTAACCCACACAGGTAAATACGAGCACATCTAGCTTCTCTAGGCCAATGACTCACAGGTTTACTACCCTCCCAGAGGTGTCTCTCAATTACTCCTAACTACAGTGATAGTCTGCTGTGCTCATACTACCCCTTAGTCCTTCAGCTTAAAACTGTAAGTACAACATATCCAAAGCAGAATCCTTTCTTCCTGTTACCTTTAGCTTTATCTCTGTAGGAAGTGCCACAAAGACCTAACATCAGAAATCATCTTATATTTGGTGTCCTTCTTAACCTTGAAATTTTCTCTGCATAAAATTTCCAAGATCACTGCTGAAACTTATATGAATGTCACATCTCTGACTATCGCATTACTTACTTCCCACAATATTCTATTCTCTGGCTTTGAAAAACACCATCTTGCATTACTTCTTGTCTGTCAGCTGCAAAGTTAGTTTTCTTAGCTCACTGTTTTGACTATGTCATTCTTCTTCTTTCATTCTTATTCTATAACAAACATAAGCTACTCAGCTTGCTTTGTGGCTGATACAGCCTTTCTCATTTAATGCATTTTCACAGTTAAAGGCCTCACTGAAGTAAACCTCATGCCATATTTCACTCCTTAATTTAGCAATTTCAGATATCCAATGATATCTCCAGCCAGACTTACTAGTTACTGAACATCAAAATCCAGCTTGCCTGCTTGGTCTTTCCCATGCACTGAACTGAGTCTTTTCTACCTGAACTATAAGCCACACGATATTAGAAAACAATAAACCAAAGATGGAATGAAGCTTAGTGAAGAATGAGCTTAATGAATCACTAAGTCAGTATGAATTTATTGAATTTACAGCTAAAAAAAAATTATCACAATATTTCCATTTGTGATACATTTTCTTTTTGTATTCCCTGAAGAAGTCTGATGTGCTTCTGCTTGAGAATCCTGCTTTGCACCATGCAAGCAAGCAAGAGTTTTATCTTAATAGGAGGAATAGGATGGATTTTTATACTTTAAACCTATTTTAGAATAAAAATGTATATCCTAGAACACTGGACAAGGAGGAGCCAGTCTTTCAGCTAGAATCAGTACTTCCTGACAGTGACAAATCATCTCTTGATCATACCTCTACTCTACTGCCTTTTCCTATTCTACAGCCCATAATAGCAGCCATTTTCATCTTGAGGTCCAGACCTCTCCCAGAGCCATAAGATTGTCCTATACATTTAATCTTCTCTCATTGTTGTGTTGGAAAAAGATCTCTGTGTTGGAGAAAACACTTTCCAGTCATCTTTTTCCAACCTCATCACTTCCCACCCTGTTGCCCTCCATCAACAACAACTTTTCAATACTTTCCCTGTTTTAGGCACACAGCTCCTTTCTAATAATTAAAATCAGTCTGTCTATTGACTCAGCAGTAGTAGAATTTTTGTTGTCACTGCTGACTGCAAAAAATGAGACACCAAACCAGCAATACTTGGATGGACTTTTTACTCTGTATTACTGAAATCTCCAGTTGAAATTTAATCCATTGGGTCAATCTCTGCAAGACTACAAAGACATCAGAAAATTATAGAATCATAATAAATAAGGTATTGGAGAGAAAGTAGTAGTATAGTGATCAAAGGTGACCTTGTATTTTTTTTAATTATTTCTTAAAGATTAGATTGGGTGTACAGTTAACCCAAAATGTATCACTACCCAAACCTACAGGTTGCTACCATGTCTGGTTTCAGTCAGAATCCCCAAAATGAGCCATCGGACATACTTCCAACATTTTTTGCTGAAGGTCAAAGAATTTGACTAGTCATTGGTGGTCACAAGAAAACATTTCTTCCTCTTCTTACTCTCATGTTAAACTCTCATATATGGGGATGTATCCAAATGTGTTTGGGATAATGAAAAAGTAATGATGTACTAGATAATTCAGCATCTTTTGAAAGTGTTCAGTACCATGCTTCTAAGACTTGTAACAAACTGTAGTAGGAAATGCTTTGTTATGTGTCAGATGACTTAGCTTTATTCGTGGACAAAATTCAAGACTAAAAGGCAGTTACCTTAAAATGGTATGAAAGACAAAATGTCAAATGGTTGCATTAGGATTACCCTTACCAGTACATTTTCTCCCTAACTGAGTTCAGACAGCAGCTATGTTCTACCTCTTTTTCTCAAGTTTAGTTAGAATTTTATCTCCTATTGAATTAAATGTGTTGGCCTTGTCATGGTTTCTATGTCTTCCACAGAGTTTCCTTCCCTCATGCTCATTCCCACTTGGGCATGGAGTGCAGAGGACAAAAACTAGAAACCTCTTCCTGAGCCAGAAAGTTTCACCTCTGTAAGAAAGTTTTCCTTCCCATTTCTTGTGAGCGACGCCACAGTACACTGAGTACCAGTACGGTATCCTTGCTTTCTCCTCATTCTCCTCCCATAGTTTCCATGATAATGTAGTTATGGTTGCACATATACATATACATTCTGCCTTGTAAAGAAGCAGGCCTGAATTTGTAAAGTAGTGATTCCTGCACAAATTGGGGTTCCAGTATCTGCTATGTTCTGCTGTTGTTCTGTCAAACTTTAGGTCTATCATCAGCTACTCTCAGCATCGCTCCCTACTATATTCTGAAATACAGATTCAGAAAAGGCAGCTCATAGCAGTGTTCACTGAGTTACATAGAAGATGATAGTAAAAAGATCAGTGGTGAGCCCTGTGGTTCCTGAACTTGTTTGACCTGCTATGTAAACAGTAGCGTCTTAAAGACAAGAGGATTTAAAATAATGTTTGTCATCGTATATAATGTTTTCCGTAACTGTGAACATGGCAGGATGGCTGCAACCATCATTTCTGTTTCTAAAAGACTATGAGATGGATCATGTGAGTATTCTGATGAATTCCCTTGGAAGTCAGCTTTTGTAGGACTGAAATAAATGTGTCCAGAAAAGTGCATGTGATGATAGCATTTATTTGCACGAAGCAAGAAGACTGGTGTGGTTATCTTTCTTACTTAACAAATGGGAACTAAGGCACAGAACTACACAGGGCCCCTTAGCAGGTCAAAACTCACCTTACCTCTTCTGCTCTAAGATCCACAGAATAGTGACTGGATAGGAGTCCTGGAGGCACACTCCTACGGTGCCTTGGTACCATGAAGCGCAGGGTACCGGAGCATGAGAAAGGTGGACTTGGGGGTTATGTGGACTCAGCAAGTGGAAGAGCACTGGGAAATGTAGCTTTGATGACTATGGGGTGAGCCGGATTCGGGTCTCTTTGTGAAGGTGAAGTGTGATAAAACATGAGATGTAGAACAGAAATGATTTTCCCTGTCAGGGGAGGTCTCGGCAGGTATATTGGAAGCTCCCCTTGCACTGAATTTCAGCATTTCAAGGAGAGCTAAAATTGAGAAAACATCATCGTTATCTCTGTGAATGTGAGAAAAAGAGTTGCTATATTGCTCACAGAATTCAAGCAACAAAAAGGTGTTTATCTGTTTATTGTTTCTCTTGATACAATATCATGAAACAAAAGTCCAGACATCAAATACATAGTTGGTGCTAACCATAAGCTTTCTCTCAGACTGTGGCAGATGCCAACAAAATTAAAGAAAATGCATTTTCTCTTCCTTCTTTATTCCTGCAGGGCTAGCTAAGCCCTCTCCCAGGTCACTATGTCTCTTGCCTCAGGTCTCAGAGTGCTCACAGAGAACAGTCTGTTCATCACACCTGAGCCCTGGCAGCAAAGAGGAACCACTTCACGTGCCTCTGCTCATCTGAGCTGTGATAGCTTGGCAGAAGGAGGAAAGGCAACCCGCTCAGTTCCACCCCTGCCAAGGGTCCAGTTAGCCCTTGAGTCTTTGCACACGGGCAGGTAAGAAGTTGGCACAGGCTCCAGAAAGGCAGTGCCACGTACCCCAAAGGAAACAACATCCTGCCAGCTCTGGGACCAGGCACACACTCAGTGTGCCCCAGTATGCTGGCTTGTGGTTGGCACCGGTCTGAAGCAAGCAGCTAGCTCTGCAGGGAATGAAACCCAGACGCTGGCGTGCTGGTTGAGATTCAGGCTCTTCAGGCAACGTCTGGGGACGCAGCTGGGGATGGAGCTGCTTGGCTCTGTGAACACCATCCCAAACTCAATCTGACTTGCCAGGGGCAATGTGAACTCACCTGAAGTGAGCCGCCTCGCTGAGTAACTGTGTCAGTGCCTGCGTGATATAAAGTACAGCCCAACTGATGGACATGCATGGTTGAGCTGACTCCTGAAAGAAAGTCCATGACTTTCAGGCCAGGCCTAGGAGGCAAAAAGCTGAGTGATTTACAGCTGTAATATGATTGTCTGCTGGCAGCCAGGGGTCCAAAATCTTTCCTAAACTGTAAATCTTGGTCATTAATGGAGCACATATTCCCTCAATCAAAGAAAGTCATATTGCCTCCACTGTCTCCTGCAGCCTTCTATACACTAGATGAAAGTGAAATTGCAATCATCTCAGGTATTAAAGGAAATCAATACTTGCCAACATGCACTGTGCAACTGTTGTGAAAAACTGCACTTCTTTAGTAATCTAGTGAAATCTTGAGCTAAATGGGTCATTTAGTGCTAAAAGTTTTCCCTGGCACTTGGAAGTGCCTATGTTGGTAAATACAAGACCCTCTGATAAAGAGCTACTGCCACATTCAGGCAATCTCTTAAAAACTATATCAATTCTCAGTTTCTTATTTTTCTTTATTTTAGGAATACAAAACTTTTGGAAAGGGAAGGACATGGGGCTTGAGGCTGAAAAAAGTGAATTTGAAAACTGTAGCTGAAGCCAAAACTTCTTTTCAAAGAACTGAAGGAATTTTTAAGATTTTTTTTAAGCATTAAAAGCTCCACTTTTTTTCTTATATAAAAATTTACAACTATATAAACTCCAGGATTGCTCTTCTGTTTGACAGCAACTGCTTCATTAAAGACACTACGAAAAATCTTCTCACTCCTCTTCCTACCTTTCTTTAAACGGTGAATCCAAATTTTCATTGTCTAAGCAGGAGAGTACTCTCTTGCCAGTTCTAGGTAATCCACATACATTACTCAGGAAAAAGTCCCATATGCAAAGGAAGTTCAAAGCATGTCAAGAATCTCATTCTATTAAATCAGCTAATAACCATGTAGGTTCAGAAAAAGCATGGAGGAATCCCTTTAGGATCTTGTCCCAAGCCTGATTAAAGGAACTCAATTATATCTGCTGAGAAAACTCTCAGAATATTTTGTATACTTTAACTGAACTGCGACTGAAACTTGTCATTCAGACAGAAATCAATTCACCGTTCTTATAGTAAACTGTAAAATTTCCAGTGCTACTAACTCTTATTTAATTGAAATAAATGCTGTACTCTGCAAACTAGTTGGACAAGGGTATCCTACAGGGTGTTGACATCCAGCTGTTTTCCCTGGGAACAGAATTATAGCAGTGCCAATTTATGAGATAGTGAGGCTGTCTGTGATTTAATTAAAGAGAGAAGAGATAAAATCCTCCCTCCATAAATGCAAGCTAATGCTCTCTAATTGTATATAGATGAGAAAGAATATAGAAGTGTGTATGAGCCTTCATATTTTCCTTGTAATACTCTGGAGTCCCCAGTTCTGAGAATGATTATTTTTCAAATATTCATTTCTTTTGTACAGCCTCATCCATAAACCTCATAACCATTGAGACCCATCTAATAATCCAAAGTGCTAGGAGTCAGGCCTTAGATTTTTCAAAGCAGCCCATCAGTTCCAAAAACTTCATTCTTTCGATGCTCTGAAAGATGCCAAGTGATGTCTCCTTTGAATGCAGTCTTCACTGTGCTATTCACTATCCATTTTTCGCTAGGGCTTGACTCCTAACAGAGCAGTCCTGGTTGGCAAACTGCAGGAGAATAGTTGAGGGTCTGAACTCCTCCCTGCACAATGCAAACTCAGGCAGGCTGGGCTGGAGAGTCAGCGTTCCCTACAGGAATAACAGAGTGAGGAAAAGATCAGAAATGCTCCCTGAGGACTTTCAGGCATGGTGGAATCAGACTGAGCAGAACAATGTTTAGAAATGTGTTGTTTCTGGTAATAATGGTTGAATCTTGAATGTGCCTACTGAAATGAAAATGCTTATAGGGAATTCCCTTGCCTCCTGTTGAGCCGTCCTTGCATGGTTCTAGAAGGAAGCTCAATACTGGCTCAGATATTTGGGTCTGCAGGTTTCCACTTGTTCACATGCTGAGTGTTTTCCAGTTCTTATATATTCTTTCCAAGGCTGGTCTGACCTTGTAATGTGTAGGACCTACAAAATTCACAGGGTAGAGTAATTCTGTCTTCTGCTTTGTTCTCTGTAAAGGATCATTTGCTTGGTATTTTGACTTTTTTTTTTTTTTTCACAGAATTGATGCCAGTGTCTCTAGAATGGATATTTATGTGACTTTCATTGTGTATTCATGAGGAGGAGTATTTTTTCTATAGTTAAACTATTTTGCTGCTCTCGGCATTGCTCCTCTTTGGTCACTGATTTTCCAGACTCTCTGGTGAAAACGCTAAATAGTGTCTCACGCATCTGTGGGTCTTGGCTGTTGTCTTGGAGGGCTGTATCTCTCCAGGGACTCTATGAGTCCCTACATCACAGGCTCTAGACACTCCATGTATCTGAAAACAACAAGGTCCTCTGTCTTAAGCTGCAGGTAAATACACAGCTCTTACATATCCTTATGTATGTGAGTATATTGCCCAGGCACAAATACCTGTCCAGCGCCTCACAGTTAATCTCATGAGGAACTTACAATAGGTCCTGCTAGAATTCTAGCCAGAGCACAACATATAAATGAAAGAGATACATTATTATTGTTATTATCATTAAGTTATGATGATTCCTTCAATCATCTTTTCACTACTGTGGAATCCATCAAAGTGCAGAAAGGCAGTTCAGACCTACCTGTCTGATATGGAAGATCTAAACTTGTGATATGTCAGATCTAACACTGACCTGACAAACACAGACTGCCCTTTCTGAAAGTCCCAAAGCAGTGAATAGCTCTGAAATACTAATTTCTGGACTGTTGAGAACTACTCAGTGGTTTTCCAAGTACTGCCCATGCTTATGGCATCTATATATCCATTCAGCAGAAAGTTTCACTTCAGATTTTTTTACCTGCTCTTCCTATATTTTATTAAGTAGTTTCTGACTCTGATTCTTTCAACCTATATCGCTTTTATCAGTCACTTTCATGTCTTCTGAGATCTGGAGCAGCGGTTGTCAGCTATTTCCTTTTGCATTTTGTCTTACAGAGTTCTGTTCCATATTAGCGGAATCTGCTCCTTTGGGATACGCTGTACCCTTTCAGGACACATATTGCTCATATGAATGGTGTATTTTAATAACCATGAGTCTTTAACGATCTGTATCTGTATTGTGTTCTCTGATATGGGTTCTGTATTGTGTTATCTGATATGATTTTAAGGCGATGTCTATGGCAGTAAATAAATGAGCAAGGAATCATTCTCCCATCCTCTGGGAAAGTGGTAGAGCACAGTTTGTAGCCAGAGTACATGACCCCCACTCATGAGGCTGCATCCATTGGGAACCATCCTCCAAATCATCCCTGCCTTTTGCTCTCTGATGATTTTTTTTCTTTTGGACCTTTAAGGACTCAACCAAACAAACATTTTTCGTGTATAGGTCAAAAAGACCCATCTAGGACTGACTAAGATCAGTACTGCTGCCTTTCCTTTCTACTTAAACTTTCGTCTCTTTTGCATGAAGCCCGCAGAGCTTCCCAGTCCTTTCATGCCACATCTGTGTCCTTCAGCTTTTCTGTGGATTTTTCCAGGAATGGAGTTCAGGGGAGGAAGCTTTTTCTGGTAAATAAGAAACAGGAACTTGCTTGCTTTTAGTCTAAATTGTCTTAAGTGTTCTGATCCTAGTATTTCTTTTGAAAACATTTTTTTTCTCATAATTTTGAGCCACAAAGCTCAAACTGCAGAAGTTGTGTCCAAATTAGGTTTATGTTCTAAACAGTGTACAGGTAGGAAACAACACAAGTACTTGAAAATTGGAATCTACAGTAGTAGCAGTAAATGCGCTTGGGAGCAGTATAGCTTCATACAAAATCTTGTAAGAAGGTGCTAATAAATGCTAATTTGATCATACCTAAGAACATCAAGATTTTTACAAATTATATCATGCAAGTAATATTAGGATAGTGAAATACCTGAGGCATCTGGATCGAAAGAAATGTCTAATGAAATTACCACTTCTCTGAATTCTGGAAATGTATTTATTATTTCTGCCCTATTATATTCCCAAATCTAATCTAATTTCACTGTCTAAATTTACTGAATTTTTCTTTTTCTTTTTTTTCCTGTTATGCCTCAGTTTTTGCCTCAGTTCTGCAGAGAGAAAGGACTGCAGTAGAAGAGAACATAGGTTATTTTACATAATGATCCCCTGTTCTTGTCTTTCCTATTGTTCTAAGGCCAGGCAGTCTGAAAGACAGAACATATGATTCCTCAGAGAAAGACCTGCAGCCATGAACTCTGCCTATTTTGTAGTGTTCAAAGCATTATTTGTATAAAGACAATAAAAAAAGCTTGTTCCTCTATAAGGATGAGTGTAAGGAGTTTGATCTCTGAGAATGGCAAAGAATTTCTTTCTCAAGCTATTGGAAATGACTCAGTAAGAGATTTTGATCTCTATATTGTAAATTTGATATCCTGTGGATCTCCTCTTCACCTCACCTATTGAGTCGCTTGTTATATTACATCTTTCAAGCTTAATATGGGATTGATTAAAAAGGCTTCACTTTCTGCTTGCTTTTCTATATGAACTTTCTTACCTTAAATGTTTCATGCTTCTTGGCATTAATGGCCAGACTCCCTCTGGTAGGATATTTTAGCTGACCTGTGTATACACTTCATTTTAGGTACTAATTGTTGAAGTATATAAAAACACTCTTTTCTGTCAAAGTAACATGGACCACATAGCTTTCTGTCCTGATGCAGCAAGTTTTTTAGGCATATCTCAAGCATGTGTGATTCACTTAAAGAAAAAAGTTTGCTAGCACATAAAGAAGTTAGCACCTATTTTATCAAATAAGTGTATGCCTGCAATTTTGCCAAACCTCTCTGGGTATGATTCGTCTCTGAAATGATTTGCTCACTTATCTGCTGAAGTCCCAAGACCTGACAGGAATAACCTTGTTTTTCTTTTTTTTTTTTTGCCTAACCTCCAGGCCAAGGCTTTGTGGTTTCCCTCTACTTCCCAGTCCTCTTTCATTGTGGGTTTTTCATTGTGGGCTTTCTCTTTGTTGGAAAACGCAGTTCTTCAGCCTCTGCTGTATTTTCCAAAGGAGTGGGGTTGCACTGCTGGAATACAGAACTGTGCTCAGCCATGCTTCTTGGCCATATCTTCTGCAGCCAAACATGAGAAACACAAGCGTTAGTACTAGTACAGCTTTGGGGCTGTGAACGACCCCCCCAGCTGCAGCCATTAGTGAATAGTCACAAATGTGACAGGCGCACGCCTGTCCTTCAGCAGCACCATCATGCGCATACGCCCACCATGAAATGTGGGAAGTATGAGGTCTACAAATGTGCCCAGCAGATATTTTTTCATGACATCATCTAATACTGTTCAAGCCCAATGCAATAAATAAAGGCAAGACACGCTGCTTCTGTAATGAAAGCCAGAAACAACACAAGGTTAAACACCTTGGGAATGTTGGGGGACTTACCTGTAGATTCAAGAAGAGATTCCCATGACAAAGCCAGCTTCCTGTGAGCCCTTGCTGTGGGAGCATGGACGCAGGAAGTCCTGAAAGGACAGCTTTTAGGGAAAACTTCAGTTCTCCCATCCTTCCAGAAGCAGAGAGCAGTGACCAAACACAGCAAGGAAGCGGAGAGGCAGAAAGATGACATCCCACATCCTGGATGCTCCTTGGGAGCTTCAGACAAAAGTCAAAACTTTATAGTAGCTCCCTGGCTCCTAAAGACTTTGAAACTCTTGGTTCAGCCCCAGCAGGCTCCACAAGTTAACACCATGTTAATAGCTCATACAGACCATCCTTGCTAGCAAGGCAAATCTTTTCATCTTGGAACATTTTTTACAGTTTTATTAGCCAGCAGTGTGTGCCCTACATTACTTCTCTTCCGCTGTGATGTGTGTCCTCACACTGATGGGTGTCCTTACTCTACCTGTCTCTCTGAGGAAATGACTTTCTACAGACTACAGAACTACATGAAGCCACTCAGCTAAAAGCAAGTGCTTTAACTAGTGTATAATTCAGCAGCGCTCCAGTTAACCTCGTTCTTCTCCTCTGGCCCATATTTATTCAGCACCGTTTCCACACTGCCTTCACAACAGTGACCACGGTTATGTGAAAGGGCTGTGTGTACAGCAACTTCGGAGCCTCAGCATAAGCTTGGGAGAATAATTTCTTGATAAATTAGTGTGACCACCTCTTCACAAAACTTTCACACCACAAACAGAAGTCGGAAGTTATCTCTGGGCAGATGCTGAAGACAAACACAGTAAGTTTAGCAGTGTGCGAACTTGGAATGTCCAATCCTGAACTTCTCTCTCTCCGTGTCTTCTTCTGGGGGCACGTTATGTAACTTTGTAAAACTGACAGAAAACTCTCTGTGGAAGTGCTGTAAGTATTACTCTAATGGTCTGCTTTTCCACTTTGTATGTACCAAGGAAACCTACTGATTTCACTGAGAATTTGGGGTAAATAAAATTCATCCTACTACTAGAAGCTTCAAAAATAACGAATTAGAGAATAGGTTATAAGATGTTAGATGCCATCTTCCTTGCTTTCTTCAATGCACGTACATAGAAACTTAAATTTAGAAGGAATGTAAGCACTTCAGTCATTAAAACTAGTGTTAGAAGATTAATTACATTCATCTTTAATAATTTAAGAGGTTACTTTTAAAATCATAGTATATTGGCATGCTAGTTAGAGGTATGCAATTTTGAGGCAAGTCTTCCAGATTTCTCAGAATATTTGAAAAAATGTTTTCCATTCCTTCAGCTTGTATCTTGCAGGCACATCTTCCCCTTTGCAGTGAATGGGAGTTTTGGAGGCACAAAGGTTCAGGTTCTCTTTTTACTATTCAATTAAATAAATAAATCCTTCTTATTTAAATAAGTCTCTGAAGAACAAAGGGTAGATAAATCATGTAACACTCTCTCAGTCTGTAAAACAGACCCCATCTAACACACACATGAAGCATTTTAAAATGTTAATTACAGCACTTACCAGGTGCTAAAATAAGTTTTGTTTGCTTTGAATGGAGTAAGATAAATATTTGTTAAAACATCTAACAGTTTAATTTGGAATAGTATAGTAATGGTAAGAAGATGGTTAGGATAAAAGTGAAGCTGCCTATTAGAAATCTGACTGCTGATTAAAACTTGCAATTTCAGCCCCGGGCAATTGCTTTCTTGAGTGACTCATCAAATCAGCTTTACCTAAAGAGTCAATACTGAGAAGCCAGGTGAACCAATAAGTACTCCTTTCAGGAACACAACTTCTACCACAGACTTTTGAGAACACAGTAAAGCATTTTATTGTTTATACTCATTTTCATTTACACATAGGAGGAACAATCAATGCAGTTCTATCACAGCAGGCGGATCATATCCTGAAACTTTTACTCTGCCTGCTGAATATACCTAGAGTTGTCTTAAGGTCTGATCATAAAGAGGGAAAAAATATGGGGGAGGGAGGGGAAGGAGAGAAGAGTAATTTTGCTAACATCAGTTAATTCACAATTTATGAGTATTTATTTTGCAGGTGATATAGCTCTTAAAGAGCAAACTGCTTCACTTCTCTACAAAATAGACCATAAATAATGTAGTTATTCAGAGGATTCTAAATTTTGCAGTACTTCATGCGGTAAGGGTGTGCAACTGACACAAAATGGAAAACTCGGTTACAACATCAAACTGCTACTTCTAATCCCAGCTGGTTTATGGAAAAGATTTTTGGACTCCTTGTCTTCTGCTCTTGGGTTATGGAGTAGTAGTAAGAAGTATGGACTTTATAAAGGCAACTACGAGGACAGACTATAGATATGCAGTGCAGTTGACAGGTCTACAACTCTTGTTTCTACAGAATTTGCATTTTCTATTGTTTGGAAATACAAATAAAACTTTTGCACACTGCTACTTCTCACATGTGTTTGGCTGAAGGAGTCATCCGCAGATGCTCCTGTTTACTGTGATGCTACTGTTTTTAAATGCTCCCTTTTTTCTCCTCTGGGTCTCCTAAGTGGAGTGAGCAACTCTTTCCACTGAAAGAAATTACAGGTGTGCAGAAGTACAGCTACGTTACTAACACAGACGGAGACAACTGTGCTCTTGTGCACACCCCTACAACCGGCCGGAGAACAATTTAGGAAGTTAAGCCTGCAAAATAAATGAAGTTTGCTCTCAAACTTTTTCTTTAATCCAGACGAATTATAGACCTTGATTTAAGGCTGCCCTCTTTTTTTTTTTTTTTTGCTTTTGTTTTGGTTCTTTGTTTTTTTTTTTTTTTTTGCAACTGTTCTGCGTGACTGTTGGAATAGCATCTCTGCCAGAGTCATTACACTGAAATGCAGAGCTGAGCAGTTTGGTGGCAGTATGTATTGACGTTTCTGCAGCATCATGAGTCTGGCAACTGGGCTTGGGGAAGTTTCAAGCAGTGGGTCTTTACAATAGCAACTTGATTCTGCAGGCAAAAAAGCAAGAGATGGGCAGGATTATTAAAGTGTCACAGTAAGGGCAAGTGTGCATGCTGCAGAAGGGGACACAGAGCAAAGCTCTCGGGCAGCCGCTGCTCTTGTCAAAGACACAGGAAGGCACCGCTTTCCGGGAGGAGAAACTTAAAGGCATGGAGCCTTTCATGACGGCTGAAAGGCAGTTTTCTTCTAAGGATCGCGGCTCTCCAGCCCCAGGTCAGGCCAGACTCTTTCCCAGCAGGAGGAGTCAGAGCCGAAAGGAGGCCAGGAACTAGGCTGAAGTTTTCCACCAACTCACCTCGGGCCTGTCCCGTCTCCCTTCCCTTCCCAAGGAAACCAGCCCTGCATTTCCATGAGGTTGTCCCCGACAGTGTCCTGCGTCCCTGGATGGGGAGGGGACCGAGGAGGGCTGCTCCCTCCTCCTCCTTCCTGCCGATGGAAACCGGGGGTCCCACCGGGTCCTTGCCCCGGTCCTCGCGAGCTCCGCAGCGCCAGGCTGCAAAGCACGGGCCGTTTAGCACTCGGGAGCTCAGCGCCGGCGTCACTAGCATGGGCGATGGCGGCAGACCCGATTAAAAGGGAGGGGGACAAAGGGCGGGGGAGGGCAGACTGCCGTGAGTCACTCGCTCGCTGCGAGCCGGGGGTGCGGGCGGAGCGGGGCGGGGGGCAGTGTGAAATGTGGGCAGCGT